>WBND01000017.1:2843315-2866486 GCA_013398595.1 Tychaedon coryphoeus | reverse complement strand
TCTGCATTTTTTCATTGTATTTTTTTATCCTATCTCCTCTCCTGAACATTTGTTAGACTTTGTTCTCTCATTTCAAGATTTCATTCCCTTTCCTGTAAGGGAAATTCAATCTTAACCTTGCTGGATTGTAGCAGTATTCATATAGATGAGGAGAAATCTTTCATGTGGTTTGGATGCTCCACTTTGTCTCTGATAGAGAAATTCTTGTAACATAAGTACCAGCAGCATCAAGAGGCTTTCAAGAAACCAAAAGTGACTGCTGGAGTACACTGTATTACTATAGCATTTACTCACTTTTGCATTCATCACGTTGTGGATGCACACATAATGGGAAAATAAAAAGTTGAGTGGGCTAAGGATTACGTGTTTAGAGCTTGCAATAATAAAAGGAACAATAAAACATTGAATTTATATGTTTTGCAATTGGCTCCCATCTACATGTATATATCTGCATGTGTATCTTTATGTGTATGTATGTAAATTTGTATGTGGACACCTGAGCAGTCTAAGTAGATAAAATCCACACTAAAACATTTACTACCAAATTTTGTTGTTTGGTTTTGTTTTTTATATGATTTTTTAAGATTATATTGCCAAGTAAGTGTTTTCTCTAAGTATGCAAGCCCCAGTATTGCACTGACATTCATCTTCTCTTGTGAGCAGAATGAGGAAGGCACAGTTTGCTGAAAAAAATATCTTTCACGGACATGCCAAGACAAACATTTAAAATAACAGCTTTCTTTGCAAAAATGAGATTATTTTGCCCTCATGGTAGCTGAAGGGCAAATTGAAAACCCTGTCTTAATTGGATTTTGAGTATTTGAAATTGACCCACATACAGCATTATCTATAGAAGGCAGCCTCGGCACAGCTAAGAGCAGCTCTGCACATCATGCATCCAGGCTGGCAGAGTGAGCACTGAGGCTTTGTTAGCTCTGGCAGCTGCTTTCAGAATCCACTGAGTTGCTCTGAGCTGGCTTAAGCTGCTCTGCCACTGCAAGTGGCTGCACAACTGGAGGTCTGTGCATTGCCACTGCGGGTTAACTCTTGTAACAGTGGAGCACCTTTTCTATTTAAACAAAAATTTTTAAAAATCGCAATGCAGCGAGGCTCAGGCATGATGAAGAGGCACAGGTGCAAAAGTCAAACTACTACATCTTCCAGTAGAAACACTGTGTTCTTTCTTACTGCTTTTCTCTCAGGCAGTGAACTAGAGGGAGCATTAGTAGGTTGGTGAGTTGAGGTGACTGCAGTTAATTGATTTTCAGAATAGGTCTCTCTGAAATAGCTAAACACCCTTACATTGACTTTGATTGGTGCTGGAGTGTAAAAATTCTTTGACCTTGCCTTCTTGTTAGAACAGGAGTGTCTATATGTGCAAATTTTTTGCAGAGAAATTAAATACCAGGTATGAGGGAGGAACAGAAGTCAGTTGCCTTAATGTGAAATTAAGCATCTTAAATAACTAGAAATATTGCCAGAACAAGCAAGAAACTAGCTGGATTTTGTAATGGCATTTGAGAACTTCAACATGAACACACCCTTGCACTAGGTAGTTAGTTAGTTTAAACTAACATTCAGTTATGCAGCATGACCAAAACCTTCCCTGCACACCACTGAAGAAACAGATTTTATTGCCAAATGCTCATCACTGGAATACTTAAACAATTCTCTTTACAAAATAGCTGAAATGCATTAAACCAACACCAACACTGAAGTCTATTTCCCTCATGACAAAAGAGCTGGTATTTCAAAGGTGGTGCAGATATTCTTGGTTCAAGCTGACTTTAATTTGGTTATCAAAATATTTTTCTCACAAAAAAACTATGTAGCTTCCACAAGGAAAATTCTTGAGTCTATCCCTGCTTTCTTGCAGGAAAATAAAAAGCAATACTGTAATTTATGCACAATTTTATATATAAATTACTTAATTTAAAGTAAACTTTACAATCCTTCGGCAAATATTTATGCACATAAACAAGCAAATGCAGGCTGCAACAATAATCATTATATGGCTAAAATGAAAATAAACTACAAGAATCTAAAAAAATTAATTCAAGTTTACAGTTCATAGCTGTAATCCTGAAAGATAAAATCTACCTTGAAGATTTGTGCCTCTTGTGGTAACCACAATTATTCATGATACTGGTACAAAAGTAAAAATATTTTTCCAAAGAAAATTAAATGAAAAGGAAGGAATACATTTCTATTGTTAATTTAGTAGCAGCAACAAAAAGAAAGCCAAAGTATAGAAAATAAGAATATAGGAAGGAAAAAAACTCAAAACGCCAGACCAAATGCAAGTGACAAAAACTATAGAGATTGAAAACTACAGATTGAAAGGGCAAATGATTAAAAAAAAGACTAAACAGCCAATGGGTGCTTTTTGAATCAGCACTCCTGTCCAACAGGCAAGCAGAAAAATTCTCAACAAATAACAAACTCAAATGAAAATTAACAATCAGAAGATGTGTACACTGTCTTTAACTGATCAAGCCTAAATTGTGGACTAGATTTGACAATACAGATCTTCTGACAGACAAATTTAAAAACTTTAAAGTGTCAGAAATTGTAAAATTAAGTAAATACAGAAAGGAAAAATTTAATAGAGAGCATTTGCTAAACAAGGGGCAAATAAACCTTTGGGAATCTCATGCTTTTAAGAATACAGTAAGTAAAAAAGATGCCAATGGAACTGAAGAAAGACTCAGAGAAGGCATTTCAGATGATGGCAGCATTGTCAGCCTCTACATCTAACAAAACCCTGTATTATTCTCCACACCAGGGAGCAGGGGAAATACAAATTAAGATCAATTTCCGTCTACAGCCTGTTTAAAAGCAAGTATATTTCCAGGCCAGAAAGCACCATGCAGATTTTAAGCCAAGTGTCAAGTGGCTGTTTTCATTTTATAAGCTAATGTAAAGTGACAAGCACCATTCATGAAAAATGTTAGAGATTTTCAAAAAGCCAATTTTGCTGTCAGACAGTCCACTTGTTTGTAATCATAACTGGAAGAAGACCAGAATGTATAATATTGCTGTTATACTGGTCATCATTGGGGTGCAACAAAATCAGCCCAGTGAGCAACTGAGAAGTTTCACAAACAAAAGGCACATTTGGGTGACTTTCACTCCATTTCCCAAGTGGAATAAACAGATCAGTTATTAGCAAACATAGCAAAACATATTGGTCACTTCATTTAGAATGAAGCCAAAACCATGCTTATTAATTATTTCAAACCAGTTCCACAGCAGATAAAGGAATATTATTGCATTTATATCATCTTATCTTTAAGGAAGCAGACCATATGATGAGGAATAAACCCTCCTGCAATTCAAGCAATGCAAACCAAGGTCAGAAAGAGGCTTTGATGAACTTCTAAAAATTTAGGGAGGGGTATAAAAGTAGAAGCATGAATCAAAATTGATATTAAATAAAAAATATTAATCATGTTATTAGATCTATTCTCCCTGCCAACACAAAGCCACTCTATGCAACAGAACAGCAATGCAAAAGAACTCTACAACTCCATTTGATAAAATATGAAGTTAACAACCTCATGGGAAAAATCCAGAATACCTTAGATAGAAAAAGTGTCAGGTATCATAGGCCGAGCATATGAACATAAAATATTAAAGCCTAACAAGGAGAGAGTGACAGATGACACTTGCACATGCTGTAAGAATGTCAAGCGATGGCCTGAA
Organism: Tychaedon coryphoeus; assembly: GCA_013398595.1. Lineage (NCBI taxonomy): Eukaryota > Metazoa > Chordata > Aves > Passeriformes > Muscicapidae > Tychaedon > Tychaedon coryphoeus. The sequence continues at coordinate 2,862,781 of WBND01000017.1, read as the reverse complement.
GCATGAATGGAAGTGCAAAGGAGAGTGAGAACAGCTACAGAATGAAAGGTGCCTCTTCAGTAAATTGAAAAAGAGACAATTGTGGGACTATGACACTGGAGAAACTGTTTGCTCCTGACTGGCCTACAGATGTGTAAGTAGAAACAACTTGCATCTAAATCCTCAAAATATCTCAAATGAGGACATTGATACATAGACATTGGACAGCTTGGAGTTACAATAAAAGCAGTAGTTTACCTTACCACTGAACATCAATCTACCTACCCACTGTAGTGGATCTAGGCTGCCCTTTAATGCTTCCCATTACTGATCATCAGATAGAGCAGTTAAGCAGAACAAGAATTCTTCAGAAATGTTTGCCTCTGAGTGCCAAAAAGAACTGCCAAAAAGTGTTAAGGTGCCGTTGCAGACAGAGCCATCTACTATTTCCCTGTTGTAGTCAGAAAGCTGCTCCAGTCAAGTCTGGCACAGCATCACAGCTCTGCTTAGGTGGGAGAAACAGAGCACATTTTGGGATGATACACTGTCACCAGGCAAAACAATGGAATTTTCAATAAAAAAAAATTAAAAGAGAGGGGACTACAGACCCAAGAGAGCTTGCAGTTTAGGACAGCAAGCCTTTACTGATATAATATGCAACACATTATAACAGAAACTTAAATCAGGTCCATTCCCTCACACAAATTATGGAGCCAAACTACTCTCAGACAACTAAAGCAGGTAATAGAACAGATCAGCTTTATACACAGATTCAGCATTTCAAAGTATTGGACTACTAAAGTACAATTTTCCATGAGTAGGATTATATTATCTATTAAATTTTCAAGCCACCAATTAACTGCTGGAGCATTTACCCTTTTATTTTGTAAGGCAGGATAGATTTTGTGCAAATAGTGCACTCTTAGAGAGGTCAAAAAGTCTTTCTGTGAGGCTGTGTTTTGATAAAGTACTGTAAGGAGCTAATCCATTTTGGAGCTCAGGTTGTTACTGCATACGTCATACACAGCCTTGATTTATTTTGGAGAGGAGCTTTCCCTTCATTCCAAGGAACAAATACAATTAAGAATTTGGGCAGCACGAGCTACCCCAGGATGTTTTGCCAGTACTCCTCACTGATCCATCCTGGTGGGCAGAGAACACGTGGGAGGGAAGAGCCTGTATCAGAGGTGTCTGGGGCTGACTGCAGGCAGACACCTGGCACTGCAGGAGGAGGAAGTTTGTCACATCCTTTGAAAGGCAAGATAGGTTGCAGCATTTCCTAGGTATTTGAGGTTTGTTTTCCCAAAGGAACTGCTGTATGCAGAATCTATTATAAAGAGAGTGCTAAGGCTTTTCAATAACTCAGGAGAAAGAAAAATGTGTAAACACTACAAGAAGTCAAGACACAAATACAGGCCAAGCCAAGCATCATGTTTCCCATTGTCTACTTTTCCTGTCAGCAACAGGGCTAACTTTCATTATGCATCATCATAAATTATAATATTAACAAATGAATATTTCAGGAATCATTACTGATAGTTTTTTTGAAGTTCTTGAATTTCTTATACTTTTAATCTTAATAGAGCTTTTCAAGAAGAAACTCTCCTGATACAAAAAAAATAAAATTAAAGGATCACTTTTTCTCTTCATCCAGAGAAACCCCAAACCATCTGAAAATTCTTATGAAAATCTAGACAAGCATTCTCCCACAATTTAACCAGTCATGGCCTCACTGGAAATCCAAGATGCCATACTTCAAATCCCAGCACAGGCTAAGTCCTACCAGGAATGAGAGGCTCTCCTATAGACTAGGTGAGGGCACTAATTACCAGCTTCTCTGCTATTCTCAGGTGAGCTGCTCTCAATTATTCTACTGGAGTAACCTCATCTTGTGTAACTAATTGCACATTCACAGGGCTAACTAGGCTGTTTTTCCAAGCCCACTGGTTATGGGACTTATCTCAAGTTGTGAAAGATCCACATTCAATTAGTATTTTAATTACTTACATAAAGCAGAACTGTTTTCACAAGAGAGATGGAAATTGTAACATCCCAAAAATTGCCTCAAGGTTAAGACTTTCATATAGGACACAAGTGACAATTTCAAGTTCTCAGCCTGAACTGCACTCATAGGACTTAAATATATGAGACACTGTGCATGTGCTCTGCCAGGGTAGGTGCTCCCATCTGGAGCACCCAAACTTCCTGTGTTGAGAAGTGATAAATTTTGATGTTGAGAAACTATATTAGATGTAGATATAAAAAAATACATATAAATACATAGGTATAAAATATACTATAAGAATATACATATGGATATACACACACATATATGCATATGAGAGGTACCATCTTCTAAGTTCTTTTTTACTGTGAAAGGAAGAAGAATACTATTCGTCTAAATGGAAACAATAAAAACAACAAATATCCCGTTGGAGTGCCTGATAATTATTTCAGGCACAATGGATATTTTGCAGTTTGAATTATATGAAGACCTTTCTTTCTATAAGATAATGGAAGAGGAATCTGGAACTCCTATTTCATTAGCTCCTTATTTATCAATAAATACTTGGTGTGTGGAAATGTAAATTAATTTACCCAAACCATACACATTTATATGAAGGATGTGCACAAGTATTAACTTAATGCACATTATGTGTGGTGTTCTCAATCTGTGAAAGTGTGTTACGCTACACGGTTATTCACAGCTTACACTCCACATATAGTAGATGCATGTAGTGCAAGGTACCCTACACTCTTTCCATATACAACCACCTTAATAGGTGAAATAACTGCAACTGAGCAACCTTTTAGCCTGAGAATTTTTAGGATGTGAATCTGATACAATTTGCTGTTGAAATTTTGGAATTTTCCCTTAGAAAAGTAAGAATCAAGCATTTTGTTTCAAGAACCTTGTACTTCAAAATGTTGATATTCCTAAGTCCAAATTTCATTGTTAATGTCTTATGTGAACATTTCTGGTGGTTTGAATGTTCTGGGGATGAAGGCAATTACAGATTCCTTGGCACTTCCCTAGAGGATGGGAGTTGTATTTGGCAACTTAAGTAATTTCTCAAAGGGGAATTACTTTGGACATCTTGTATTGATTTAATTAGTTCTGTGAAGCTCAACATTTTGAGTCCAAACTTTCTTTTAAAAAACTGCCGCTCCATGGCATTTATAGCTGCTTCTGTTCCTAAGGAATCTATAAATGGAAGTGGCATTGCTACTCATGACTCACATACGTTGGCAGCGCTGTGTGGGCAATTCAGCACAGTGTGTTCCCATCCCAAGACTGATCTACCTGGTTGCAACCTGTTTTCACTTCAACTCGTCTCATACTCTATAAAACTAATATTTGCATCCTGCCTCACAACAAAAGAGAAAAACGAAAGTAAAAAGGAATCAAATAATGTTGATTTGATATATAGAGATTATTTATACTTTATCTTTACAGAAACTCTGTACACATAAAAAGAAGGAATGTTTCCTTTACTCCTAGTCCATGAAGTTTTGAGTTATCTGGTGTGTGCTTGACTCTGCTGGATTGACAGTCCTAATGCAAATTCAGAAGCTACTTCTCTGATCCTTTCAACAGCTGAGAGCTTTACATTCCTCTAGTAGCAGTTTTCAAATGCTATTTTATTAAATAAAAAGTTATTTAATGTAGAATTTGATGTCCTCCTTTTTAATTTCATGTCTTGTTCTCCATTTCACCCTCTTTTTTTCTAATAACACATCAAGCAACCAGCTTCATCAACATTTTTGCTGTTCTGCATTACCTGTCCCAGTAATCCTGTACAAGTGAGACTCATTGAAAGATCATCAGAAGGGAAGACAGCTGTTTTGAATTGCTTTAATCTGGTATGCATTCTTCATTATTTGCCTGAGTAGTTCATCATTCCACAGTTGAAGCTACAGATTGTACTTAACTCAATGTAAGTAAGAAAGAAACAACCATCATTATCTGGCTTCCTGAAATATTGAAAATGTGGCAAACAGTTCCCAGAGTTCTATCATGTCCCCCCTTCCTCTCAAGTCCCCTCAGCAGCCACAGAGTAATTCCCATTCCTGCCTCATTTTCCTTGTGGCCACAGATTTGCTGTCATTTGCAATCAAATTAACTCTGCTCAGGTTCTCGGTGCTCACTCCTACATCCCTATGAAGGACCACAAGGAAAACAGTTTTACTTGAACATCAGCAGCACTTTTGCAAAAGACTCTGGGGGAGGGAGCTGTGAAGACCTCTGCAGGGAAAACCCTCAAATACAGCCTGCCAAATAAAACATCTCCTCCCTGGCACACCAACGCAGACAGTGGGCGAGTGCAGAGGAGAGATGAGACTGACTTTCGAACAAAATGAGCAGACACCACCCACCTTGGAGAGCCTGGACTAGCGTGAGTGATGAACAAGGACTCCACACTGTGGCCATTTTGAGGTTTTTGGGCTAAAGGATTATGATATGCTCAAGAAAAAAAAATTAAACTGATCAAACCTTGCTAAATGAAAAATAAACTCAAAAGACTAAACAAAAATATGATAAATAAATCAGTATTTTTCTAGACTATCGGAAAAGCCTAACAAGAATAGTGGAAGGAACACAAACCTACATTGTGCTTATGGAAGGCTGCTGAGATGTGATATCAAGGGACAAAAATATCTTCCTTGCAAAAGGGATTTTCTCTAAGCAGTTCCAGGCATGGGCCCTCTTTTACTAACAGTTTTGTACACTGCCTTTCCTGAATAAATGAGATCCAGGTGTTAATAAGTGTTACTTTGATGGTAACTAAAAAAGCAAGTGTGGGAATCTTCCCTACCTTTCATACTAATGCATTCTGGATTTTTCTTTTTCCTCTCCATTACAACCCCTGCCAACAAATGTACTGGAACACAGCTAATTTCCAAAGATTTAAAAATAATCAATCTTCTAACTTTATCCGGATACCTGCGAACAAGTTAACATAGTCAAATTCAACAAGGAATACAGGTAATTACAAAGAAAGGAAGAAAACAAAACAAAGCTAAAGAAATGCTGACAAGTATCAAAAAAATCACCTCTCACCAATCACAGGAAATTGAAAAAGTGAGGGGTTGTGGCTAAATTGAGAATATAGAGCTCTCTGGCATACTGGTCTCTTGAAAAACAGGAGACATCCAAGCTTTCCAGGAAAACAAGTTGATATTCATTTCCAACTCTAAAGACCCAGACCTATCTTCAACCTCAAGGAAGCAAATTGAACTGGTGAAAGTGAAGTTCACTGTGAGTGAAAGCACCAAATCTAGTAGGCTGCTCTTCTGTTCACTTCCACAGGGTCATGATGTGTGCAAGGTGCCAGCTTTGGTTGTCAGGGTAAGTTGTTGCGACACATCAGCTGGCTGGAGACAGGTGAAATGATGTATTCAGAACACACTGGGTGTCACGTACTGCCAAAGGTATTTGATCCTGCTCCTAGTAATTCCCCTGCCTTTCCAGCAACCTTGTATCCTCTCATACTAACAGCTGCTAAATTATGGTTTCCCTTGTTTCTTTCTGCATTCATCAAATCCAGAGATGGACTGCATGAAGAAACAATCAGTATTTGTGCCAAAAAGGAAGAATGGCCATTAACTAATACCTCTCTCAAACAGAGGAAAAATAGGTTATTGGCAGGAGTATGAGTGTCAGGATGTTTAAAACACCTTGCCCTTTCACTAGAGATTTGCAGATGTGGTCTGCTGTATGCTGACCAACTGAAAACATCACCTTTGCTCTGATACACACAGCAGCTTCCAAAGACTGCTTATCTCACTTATTTTGTTACACTAAAGCCTTTTGGTGAGAGGCTGAATTGGAGCAGATGGGGTGAGGGGAAGAGGAAAGGAAGGCAAGAAATCTTTAAGCCCCAGACTAAACTATGATAAAGACTTCCATTCAACAATATTTGCCTCAAGAAAGTAGTTTATTCAGCTGCTCAGGAAAAAGGCTCAGCTACTTTGTGATAATGCATTTTCCTAAAGACATTGGTGAGTCAGAAATGGCACGTGCCATGGAGACACCAAATGTGTGAAGAGATTCTTTTAAGGGGTGTGCTCTACGTTTTAGCATTTCTCTACTATTGACAATCAAAAATAAACACTTAGGAGGAGGTCTCCTCCAGTTCTACAGATTAGTCTGAGTAAACCTAGGCTGTTTCTATGAGCAGGACTCTTGACTTTTCCTCAGAAAGCCCAAATTCAACTTGCTGCTCTGTCACAGACTCCCCTGCAAACCACAACAGTTACTTGCATATGCTATGTGGGCCAATTCCAGCACCCTTCTTCCCACAGATATGCATGAAACAAACCACTGCAATCTTTGTAAATGACAAGAAAATGAACTTCAGTCCTCATGGTTCACCCAAAAGAGACTTGACTGTGGCACCACTGTAAACACTGTTCTTAGGGGGAAGAACTGAAGCATTTCGTCTTGAGTTCTGTTTTTACAAACACCTCCAGCAATATCTAAAAGGATTCTGGGACATGTGAGAGCACTAAGACATCTTTTTCAGTACCAGCCCTCTTGAATTTCTTGTGAGCAGATTTGTCAGAGTTCATGCAATGGGATGACAGACCAAATGGTAACTGCTTAGACCCTTCATCATGTTCATCTCACCACCTTGGAAGAGTAGAAAAATCAAAGGTTTTGAACTAGTTACTAGGACTAGTTTAGCATTTGTGCATATTGCATGTTTAATTCAGCCAAATGAACATTTTTGGTAGCCTTTCTCTTAAAAGCTGGAAAAGCATAAAAAACAGCACAGCAATGGGTCTGATGTGATTCAAGGCAAAATACAACAGGTATAGCAAACAGCATAGCATAACCATGTCATCAGCTTGTGCTCCATCTCCACACTAAAAGCTTAGACAACACAGCTTACAGCACTGGTCACTCACTGGAATCATATGGTAAAAATATGCTCAAGTGCCTCCAAAGTGTCAAAGTATCTCCAGCATGTACTACAGAAGCTGACATGATTCATAAGTCATCTCTGCCATACCCCTACAGATATTTGGGGTTTGGAGTTTTTTCCCTTAAATATAATTCTTATATTACTCTAACTTTTTCTTAAGATTAAATATACAAACAAAACAGGGAAGGAAATGCTGAATTAAAAACTATGTATGTTAAAAGCATCAGCAAGCAGGTCTGCTGTTGTTATAAGGTAGGGCTACAACATTTTCTGGAATTGGGAATGATGCTTCTTCTACATGAGCTTATTTCATCCCATTTTAACTAGCAAACACTGCCATGTGAAGATTCCCTCAGAAGAGTCATTTTCCTGCCACAAGACTTTGCACATAAGTTGTAATTGAATTGGTTCAGCTCATTATTAATTTTTCCAGAATATTTTTATTTTCATATCTATGCAGTAATATCCCCTTCTTCAAGCTGCAAAACAGCCCCATTTATCTCATAACTGTGTTTTTGCTAAAGCATTCCAGATTCTAACTTCACAATATATAAATGCACCTGAAAGAAATGAATGTGATCTTGAGAGCAGACAACAGTAACATATAATATGTTCAACTCCTCAAATGTGTTGGAAAAAGATGAAAAAACAACATACATTAATTAACTGAACACTCTAAATTCCATCCAATCAATGACACTTCCAAAAGAAGTGTTTAGAGACTGTAATTAAATGCAGTATCAGACCACATAGTTCACAAATATTCAAAAAATCACAAGTTTGTCTTTTTAACCCTAACCTTTTGAAAGTTTTGGCTTAGAACAACAAAATTACTTCCTTCTGGTGCCTTTTTGTAATTCAAATGGAATTTGACAACATTTTAAATTGTCTTTTTTTTTTTTTATCTCTGAGTTCATACAAAGTTAATCTCACTGCAGTTTCAAAGCAGGGGTAGAATTTCTCCAGTTTTTCTGACTTCATTTAAATTTGGGACAATTTTACCAACTACTATTTTTTAAGGTGAATTCTTCCAGAACAGGTGAAAGGCTGTGGCTCCTACTTAGGTGGACTATGGGAGGAGCCAGGTTCTTATTTGATGCCTGCTGTGCATCAAGTGCTTCTCCATCCAGGCACTTTTGATAAACATTTCTGTAGGTCTGTGCCTCCTTCCACTGTAGGTCAAGGCAAGCTGTTAAAACCTATCCATGCATGCATGCATGAGCAGAATACTTGTTTCCTTGTGAGACCTGTCTGCCTGTGTTTCCAAAAACTGCCAAGTGCCCTCATAGAGAGGTGGCTATGGCTTTCACAAGCTCTCTTTACACATCTGCTCAGGGCAAACCTACTCAAGATTTCATTCTCACTAAGTCACTCAGTGTTGGTTTATCATTTAATGAAATCACCAATAATTGGATTTTGTAGACAAAGGCTGAACGAAAATTACTATGCAAGGCCAGAGTTAAAAGGCATTAAAGACAAATTTCACAAACTGGGAGCCTGGCAATTAAAATCTACCAACTCCTTCCTACCACAGCTGAGTTCTGTGAAGAAATATGTTACAAATGGCTTTTGGCTGCCTGCCGAAGCCTCAGTCATTCTGACATATGCACAGTGAGACAACTGCTGACTCAGTGTCAACACAACATATCCCTGATCTCCCAAGTCACTCTTAAACAGCAACATCATTGGCCAGGCCGTTCATTTTACAGACTAAAAGTAGAAGGAAGACAAAAGCATAGATTGGGTAAGTAAGTTCAGGCCAAAAGAAACCCTCAAGGGAAGGGTTCATAGCAAAGCTCCCAGTGGAGTGAAACATCTCATCTCACTTTTTTTTTCCCAGTACTCTTCACAACAAACGGAGGAATTTACTGAGCATTCCCAAAAAGCTAACACTACCCAGATGTGCTGCACTGGCTGTAACTCAGGTGGGGTACACAAATTTTGCCAGTCTCTATGGCTGGGCATCTCAAGCAATATCGAGATATTACAGGAGCTTCCCTCACCTCAGCTGCTCTACACTTCACAAGAATCAGCATCAAGATGCTGGAAACACAATTAACTGGTTAATCTCTCATCATTTTACACACTTAGAAGGTACAAAATGTACAAATTAGAATGTTGCAAAACTACTCAATAGAATGATTTTTGATGCATATATTGAATTGAAGCTCCTTTTAATTCATATCTGGATTAGCAGCTACTACTTTTGAGCTCATGCTTGAACTTCCTAGATTTTAAAATCCAGAAGAAAAAAAAATAAAAATCTTTCTTTTGAGAAGATGCATTGATAGCCCCAAAGGTTTTAACAGCACTTTCATCATGAAGAAATAATGCAGCACATCTTAATTACAGCTTTTGAAATGTTTTGCCTTCCAAGAAATCACATAAAGCTTAACTATCGTTAGGAAAAATACCACTAGACAAAGGAACAGAATAAAAAGCAGAAGAGAAAACAAAGCCAATACACTTAAAATCCAGATTAGACTACAACTCAAGTTCATTTTAAAAATTAATATGAATATATGTAACATATGAGTTCTGTGGGCATTTGTTTTATATTGAGCTAGAAAGACTAAAAGAAAAAATTAAATTTAGGAGCCAATTTAATTCTGAGTTTAAGTCTACCAATTTCAATGGAGTTGCACCAGAGTAAGATTTGTCTCAGAACATGAACTGATGCATTGAAAAGTTGAGCTCACTTAAAAATTTAAAATGCTTGTGAATGTAATTCAAATTGAATAAATTTGAAAGTCTGACTTTGTGAGACTTTCTGGAGAGTAGGGCAAACACTATGGTTTTTCTACCGCTGCCTGTGAAATTATTTTATTCTACATGAAGTTTCACTTGTATAAACACTACTTCTTGTTTCTCCTTATATAAGCAGAATCAGAATCAAGTTCCAAGTTTCTTGCCATCTGGCCTGGGACCTCCCAATCAGTTGGCTATTGCTCCCTGAAAAAAATTCAAACGAATGCACTAAAAGGGCACTGGCATGCTAATTTGTGAATTGAAACAGACTGCAATGCAAAATTGAACTGAAACAAATGATAGCTAATGAGGCATTGTTATTTACATCTTATGTGGCTTTGCTTCATCAAATACTTGCATACTCAGGACAGATGTTTATTCAGGGTTTTGGAAAAACTTCACTTCCTTCGGCTGTCCAAGTTAAGAAACAGCTGAGTATCTTTTCCCAATATAAGATGTGGGATTACAATTAAGATACGCTTCAGTTTATAAAATCACATGAACTAAAACACAGTCATCACGTTGTAAAAACTCCTCACTTAAATCCACAAGATACATTTATTTCTGTACTCTGTAATTATTCACTTACAGTATAGTATATTCGTAAACGGCCATCATTAGTAAAACCATTTTTAAGTAAAAATTTCAATATTTTCCTACTGATATTTTTCCAGTGACAAGTGCATATACTAAGGTAATCCATATCTAAATTCCTCCAATATAAAACAGGAGCTGTAATACTAGCAAAGCTTTAAAGAGCTGTTTTTCTTCTTCTTTACATGGGAAAAAATCCCTTTATATTTCAAACATTTTTTCCTGAAAAGTACTTCAGTCAACTACCTAGCTCTCACTCATGGCAAGCACAATTGATTTGTACACTCTTCAACACCAATTTTTCTGCTCACTGTAGCTACCCTCATTTTCTCTTCTGCATGCCAAAAAGATGTTTGAAATGTATTTGCTCAGTCTTTACAGGTAAGGGCTTATTTTTCAGCCATAGAAGAGCAGACAAAATGGAAATACTATTTAATGAGCACTCTTTTTTAGTGAAAATTGAGTTCCCCTACTTATCCTCGTAAATAGGAACTAGTTAGGATTTTTAGGCAGAGATGCTCCCCCAGACAAACAGGTTCACTCAATGATCTCTAGTTTAAGCTACAATTTTACTAGACTGATCACAAAGTGAAATATGCAACACCAATCCCTCCATCTCAAGAGAATTATAGTTCAGGATTTATCAGGCAGGGAGAGTTCATTTTCCATTAATGCACCCCAGGATGTGTGCAAGACAGCAGCTACTCATCCAGATTGCTTGTCCTTGCCACCATCCACACCCAGTTGGTGGCAGCATCTAGCCCTGGTACTCTGCAATTATTGTATAATTCATCTTGTAAAAGCACCTCAACACCAAGAGGAACAGATGTGTCAAAGAAAAAAATAGAATTATACTGAAGGAAACAAGTTACCCTTCTGAAGGAAATAATAGCTTGGAAAAAAATAAGATTTTCTAAATCTTGTCATCTCTTTCTGCTGTCAAAATCATGCTGCATCATAAATAGCAAAGGTACATTGTCAGGACTTAAAAGAAAGTGATGAATGTAAGAAGCCACATACTTAAACTGCAATTTGTTTTCTAGAGTGAAGATATGTCTTCCCTATTGCATGCTTTGAAAGGAAATAAATAGCATGAACTGTAGCACTTGGGAGGTATTTGCATAAATTTACAGGCCTCACTTACAGAAATGTTGTCAATGCTTACTTTCAAATTTTATTAATTTCATTTGCATTTCCCTTTCTTACCCTTTCAAGGAAAAGTTAAGGCGCACTTTCTTTCCCATTGTGCTGGAAAGGAGCCTAATGGGTGCTTTACACTAACTCAAAGACATAATTTCAATGATTAGTTATTAAAGTGGTTAATTGAAAGGGTTTTAACTAAGGACTAAAAATGCTTGAACAAATAAGGATTATTTTACAACTAGGAGGAAAATCGCTGCCTACAATGCTTAAATGCATTTATACAGATAAACCATTCAAAAATCCCTGGGTAACAAGAGCAAGTAAAGTGCTAAAAATGAGCTATTATAAAAAGGTAATACAAAGATACTGCAAGAATCCACTTCCCTTGGATAAATTCAGATTCCTAAGTCAAGCTCTGCTCTTCTGAACCTGTAAGTGATCAGAGAGAAAGGAAGAGGCAAAGGAGCTGCAGACCTGCTTTATTCCTTGTACTCAAGTCCCTCCATGACTTGTTCCAGTGCCTCAGGGCGAGAGCCAATACCCAACACAGAGGATAATTCTGGCATAAGCAGAGGGGAAAAGTGACAGCAAGAACAAAGAGGGAACTGGGCCAATGTGCAGACACCCAAATCGCCCCCCTGGGCATCAGCTCTGCAGCGTAAGCCACGGGCAGCGGCACAGCTCACACGGAGAGACTGGCCACAGGCAGGCAAGGCTGGCTGCAAACCCTTCCAAATCTTAAAACAACCTCTTACACAGGTTTTCTTGGAGGAAAATACAGTGTAGAGAATAATTTACTTCTTTAAGTACAGCAACTCAGCCTTTTCTTTTGCACAGAGCTAATGAAGGAACTTCTACTCTGTCACACTAACATAATTCTGGAATCAACCAACAGCTTTCCACAGAGTTAAGATTTACAGTAGTGTGAATTAAAGCAAAATCCAGCACTTTGTTAAGATGAAGATCTTCGAATCAACATGGATCTCTGTCCTAGTGCCAAGTCACAAATTTCTGGATTTTTTTTTCCACATGTTTAAAACAAGTATCTGCAAATCTTTTTATGCTGCTTAGGCAAAACCATGGCAAAAGTAGCAGTGACAGGAATTTTATGTGTTGACAGGCTCCAAATTCTTGCAAATCCTCACTTTTTGTTCTGAGACACTAGATTTATTTCAGATATTCTTAAGGAAAGAATGAAGAAAAAAAAGCTACACAATACCAGTCAGCTGCCCCTGGTGTATGTGGAAAGGGCCCAGCTCTGCTCAGCAAGACAAATGTCAAAACCAGAGAGAATTCTGAAAGATTTCTTAAACTTCCTAACACTAGAGGAGGGCAGAACCCTGATGTTCTTCTCTGGATTTTACATAAATAGAACAACTCTTCCCTGTCTCTCTAGTCTAGGCAGAATTTGTTATATTTGCTCTCCCTACCACAGCAGGAGGAGCAGCATCAAGCTCAGACTTTGAGAAGCCTGGATTCAATTCCCTCTCAGACACCAACTCCTTGTGCAACACTGAAAAAACACCATTTCCCTGTGAATTACGGGTGTGTAAAAATAGGGAACTGTTGAGATAAGGATGGGATGCATGCCTAAATAACAGGGTATTGAAACATCTAAAATAATACAAATGTGCCTAGCTTAATTCCAAAAATTATCACAGTCATTTTATGAAGGAATTTTTCTGTACTTTCTAAACACAAAATATTTTTGGAAATGTTCAGACAGAAAGAGGAAAAATACTTAAACAAGACAGAAAAAATGTTTATTATTTACTGAAGCTCTTCCCCTAAATCCTTCATTAGTTTATTATTTTGATAAATTTGAAATATATAATACGCAAAGCTACAAACTTTATAGTGAACGAAGCATCATTTTTTTCCCCACTTCAAGATCAGAAGCAGCACATCACATCTAGAAGTACCTTCCTAAAACTACAAAAATAAATATCTTGGCAAGCATAGACCCATAACTTTTGCCAGCGAGCTGCTTATCATGAGGACTGTGAAAAAGGCAGTATCAAAAATCAAGCTTATTTTGATTTTAGCTTGTGTCAGTTATAGCTTGCTCTATAAATTACCAAATTAAAATTACATGCAAATACATCTTACTAGAGAATCATAAACAATTTCTAAGGGATCAAAAGAGTTGCAGGGAGAATTGTTCTACACAACTCTAGTTCAGTGCTATTACTCATGCAACACCAAGTACTAAATACTCTGTACAATTATTATTTTGGCACAGGTTTTAAACAGTATATTCCATCCAAAGTCACCTGCATAATGAGTGAGATAGATAAATAGCAGCTGTTGTATCAATTATCCAAAAGAAAGAAATTACTAACTGCTGAAACTTCTGCCAGCTCAGCAGCAACAGGTAGCACAAGCTCTCTTAATTTAAGTTTTGCTGGAGCAGGACAGGCAGGGAAGTGTCCCCTGCACAGACACCTGTGGCTGGAGAAAGAGGTGAGGTGGCACCAGCTCTGAGCTGGAGGGAGCAGTCAGGATAACATGGCTGTGGAGGGGAAATTGAGTGCTGTGGTGAGCATTCTTGCATGTGATTCACTCTCTCTTTTGTACACTTTTGTTATTAATGTTGTTGCTGTTACTGTTAATTTCTTTTGTCTCATTGCTGTTTCCAGTAAATTGTTCTCATCCCTATCCATGATCATCGCTTTTTTGTGTCTCCAATTCTCCTCTCCATGCCACCCCATTGACAAGGGACAAACAATGCTTTGCTAGTTTAATTTATTTAATGTTAATGATTTCAGCATGGTCCTTGCTTTCCTGAAGCATGTTCTTGCCCCATGAAACACCCACTGCCAGTGGTCTTGCAGAGACAGAGAGCAAAAAGGTTTTCATCTTGTTAATGTAATGTGCAAATACAAAAAGTTAACCTTCAGAGAAACATTATCCTTTTATTGGATAAACACTGCCATCCTAGGCCAAATTCTGTATATCAAGCACCAAAAATTATTAATGCTATGGCAGTTACTCTTCAATCTATATTTCAGTGTTTATAACTGTTGGGGATTGAGTTTTTGTTTCTTTTTACTGTGTGAGTTTGGAGAATTTTTCCCATTGTGATGCGGGCAGCGTGGAGCGTGGAGCGGGGGCTTCCCAAGGGGCACGCCAGTTTCCGGGCGGGGCTACTCGTGTTTCCNTGTGCGGTTAGATATATTAGTAAAGAGCTGTTATTTCTACCCTTATCTCTGCCTTAGAGTACTTGATTTCAAATTCTCTACTTCAAGAAAGGAGTTTCTGCCTTTTTGGCAGGCACCTGTCCTAGAAACCGGGACAATAACATACATAGACTAGTAAAATGAAAGCCTTTAAAACGGTAGTGACAGAAGATCCTACCCAGTAGCTGTATCTGCCCACGTACCCTTCTATGAACTTACACACATGGATCACTCCCACATATTTTCCACTTAAATGGCCATGGAAACTCTACCACTGCCACCCAAGGACTGGGGTCAAATGAAGTTGTGGTTTATGTGTGAGAGGAAAACTTTATTGAAGGATGTTATTCTAGCAGCATTAGGACTTAGTGTCACTGCTGAAACCAACAATTCAGATCTGGTATACAAAGAACTCTACACATGAAAAACAGGGTAGTTTTTTTGCAGCTAGTCTTTTGAGAAATACAGTCAGGCACACCACAGTGTCTAGAAACCTTTACAAAAATACACATACTTCTCAGCAACATCCATCAGAGGCAGCTCATCTTCAGATAGAAACTATATTATTAAGTGTATAAAGTTTTCCCCTACATTTTTTTCAGGTAACTGAAAGACCACGACACCTGTAAAAATTGGCCAAGCAACTCCCCCCTGCCCCAAGTGCCATCTGACTCAGCCCTGATTCAAGGGTCCAGGTGACCACTGCTAGCACAGGACATCCTGGTTTGGATCTCACCATATGCACCCCCAGAAACACTTCCTTACCTTGACCCAAGGGAAGCTTTCTTCACAAAACATTTGTGTGAAAAACTTTGGTTCTGAGGAAATTGTCCAGGGAAAACAACAAAAATAGACACATTTCCCTCGCAACAAATATGAGGAGTTTGAAATTTGGTAACAAATTCAGCTCCACTAAAACCTGTTATTCTAAAATTCAATAATAAATGTCAACTATGTTTTTAAGCACAATGAGTCATGCCTTTTATCAATGTTTAACAATTTTCTTCAGACCCTATTTATATCTTTTTGTCATTGGGGATATTTTTTTCCTTCTTAATTCATTACTTTATAGATCATTCTGTGAGCAATTAAATAATTCACATAAAAAAGCTCAATTTCCAAAGTTCTAATAAAGAAAAAAATAATTTCTAATCTGTTATTATCAGAAATAAACAAATACAAGAGTCATTCTCATAGAATTTCAAAGACTTTTAAAACCTACCGAAGAAAATTTTTGTATAAGAAATCTCAACATTCTTCTGAAGGAAATAAGCGTGTGCTTGTAAACTGAAGACTTGAGACAATCCAGGTTCATACATCATGACAGCATTACTCTCCAAACCAAAGTCTTGATGAAGACTTTCACACTAGAAACAAGATTACACTTAATTAGGTATTTAAAGTAAACCTGGGGGAGGGGTGGGGGAGTGATCAGTTTAGGACTAAATGTTAGTGAAAACCTTTCAAGCTGTTTAATAATTGCTAAATCAAAAAGAATAGACACTGCAAATTACTGCAAGTAATAAACATTGCAAATTACTGCAAGTTACTACAAATACTTCTCAGGAAACAAACTTTGGATCTTCTGTGAAGTTTAGGAGAAAATTTAGAGAATGGGAAGCGTAAAAATCAAGCAGAGTAGTGCTATAGAACAACAGATTACAAAAAGAACAGTTCCACTGCATAGAAAAAATTGACTCAGAAGATTTAAATAGCAAATTCAAGATTCCATATTCTCTCTCCTGCCATTACTCTGCAGTGAGAATTTAACTTGTGCAAATGGGTCTGAGTCAGGTCTGATCTCCAACACGTCTAGAAGACTGTAAGGAAGTTGCAGAAGGTATGAAAGAGAGAACACCTCAAGACCATTTTTTCTCTTTTTGATAAATTCATTAGAATGAGCTCTTTAAAGAAGATATCATAACTGTAAGGACAAGCTTAATCCTCCAATATACTCAAACCTAAAGAGGAAGATACATCAAAAAATAGCAGAAGCCAAAGCCCAGCACCTTCATACTTCCAGTAAGGCAAAAACCTTTTGAGCTAGAGTTACTAGACAGAGGAAGAAACTGCCAAGAGAGGCAAAGAATGTGCCTGTCCCCTGAAGACTCTCAGCGAGGCCTGGCTGCATTCTGGACATTTTCTTTCAAGTACAATTGCTAGCTATATCCAGAATAACCCAGAGAGAACCAGATACAGTGCAGCAGATGATTCCAGACTTAAACTCTGCAAATTCGTGGAGTAGGAAGAAGCAAAATAACTTAAAGAAATGGGCCAATTATCAGAATATGCTACATTACAGGAAGTATAACTTGTGAGAACTTGCTGCGGGCTTGTCATTATTGACATTTGTGGAATTCAATAGAATTATGTGGGTTTTCTTCTCCTTACTTGTGATGTACTTACTGCTTGCTGCTGGCGCTTTATATGGTTTTCAGAGACATTTAGTGGCCAAATAATATACTGCAACTCAATGTTCTTTAAAAAACTGAGAACGGAATCATGTCAGATATCTCCTAGAATTAGTGACAGCTGTGAAGCATAAACATGAAGCATAAACAAAGGACTTTTAAAAATAGTCTCCCTTTTCTGACACGAGATTTTTTTGAGCAAAGAGTAGCATCTTTCCCACAAATAAAGATACACATTTGTTGAACTGTGGCAAAATAATTAATGGTTATCTGTTTCTTTGGAACAACATACACTGCCAGCATTGTTTGTAAATCCTAGTCCTGGATCAATATTCTGTTGTGCCAAAATTTTACTGATGATGACAGCTACCTTATTTGGAACAATACCATTTCATATTACTGAATCAATCAGAAGAAGAAGTCTCTGCTCTATAACAGTTCTTCCTAGCATTGAGCTTGGACATATAACAGGGCTGGAGGGAGAAAGTTATTGACCCTCTACACCTCCAAGGGACATAGAAAAGCCCCATCCAGCTCCCCCACCCCCTCATCCCCTTCCCGTGCCTTCAGCCTGCTTAGCTGCTCAACAGAGAAATACAAAATGGGAGACTTGTCTCCCAAAAATCACATGACTCACTCAAAAACAATTGAGTTTTCTGAAATTAATATTTCGGTTTTTATGTGTTTTCCGACTTTGCAGGCCACACCGCATCCAATTCCCACTTTCAAAGCTGCTTCAAGAAGTGCAAACACATATTTTACTTTAAAAAGACAAAACAAGGTTTTAAATGCATTAGCACAACTCTAGCTGCTGAGGTTTTAAAGATAATGCTATAAAACTCAACTATTAGCAGTAATTACTGAGGTAAAGAGCTAAATTCCTCTGTTTCTCACTCAAAACTGTAGATGTTTTTCATCCATCATCTTTGGAATCTGAATAGTAAAAGCTAGTTTGTGAGCTCTGAATATCTGCCAAGTAACCCCAGGTAAGGTAAGATGCAGAACAATGGTTCCTAGCACCAATAAGCAAACATCACTCTTTTTAAAATCACCGCTTTACTCACACCATTACTGTTACACACATAGCTGACAGGAGCTCCATATAAAATAAAGGGTACGAACTCATTCCTTAGCTTGTAATACCAAAGTCACAGATAAAAGGTTAGAGAGAGGGAAGAAAAAATATGGGGAGAAAATACATGGATTGACACACAGATAACAGGAACAAGGTGATTTGGTTTAAATTCTGTTGAGAGATTTCAGAAACTCAGATACACCTGTCTGGAATCATACTGGCCTCAGTGTATCCATTAGACAAAATAGATACACTCTATAGGTCCAGGTATGCTGGCAGGCAGTAATTTCCATTTGTTCCTAGAACATTCTTCTCAATTTGTTTCAATTGTTTTGAGTACAAAATTAGCGTTTGAAGTTGCAATCAGTGTATTTAAATATTTACAATATGGTACTACTGGTTTCAAGCTGTTTTGATTTTATTTTAATGGTAAATTCTTGTCAGATCTTCCTTCAAATCTAGATTTTTTTTATAGAGTACTTTTTTCCACTTCACAAGCACTCAGAATTGGGATATGTCTATCTAAAATATGCTTAATAAACAATAGATGCCTAGCTGCCTGTTTGGTCACATACTATGCACTTCCAGCCATCCCATCTCCCTCCTCACACTGTCACATGCTCACAGAGCAGAGATTCACAGAACCACAAGGTTGGAAGAGACCTCCAAGATCATCAAGTCCAACCCATGCCCTTACACCTCAACTAGACCATGGTACCGGGTGCCACATCAAATCTTTTTTCAAACACACCCAGGGATGGTGACTCCACCACCTCCCCAGGCAGACCATGCCAGTACTTTATCACTCTTTCAATAAAAAACTTTTTCCTAATATCCAACCTAATTTTCCCTTGATGCAGCTTGAGACTGTGTCCTCTTGTTCTGTCAGTTGTTGCCTGGTTGTCTTGGTTTGAAGGATAGTTTCTGCCAGTAAAGGCAGAGGCTTTTCCTTGAAATGGAGAATGTAAACCCCCTCCCTCTAAATTATTATAATTTTGAAATTCAGGGGCTCTCAGGCAAAGATATGGGAATTAGGAATAACTGTTCTTTACTAGGAAAATTAAAATAGAAATACAGTATTACAAAGGACAATCCCAACCCTGACAGAGTCAGAATACAACCTGACACCCTGTTAGTCAGGGTGTTGGTAGCAGTCCCATTAAATGCTGGCTGCAGTCCCCCTGCAGTGGCAGGTTCAGCTGAAGCAGTGCTCCTGTAGAAGGTTCAGTTTTCCTCTGTAGATTCAGGGATGATGAGGAAAGGTCTGTTTTTTTTTCTGGAATCCAGTGGAAATAAGGTATTTTGGTGTCTAAAACCTCAGTTTTTATCTAGGTAGGAAAGGCTTGGCTCCTTCCCCTGGCTGGAGCATCTCCTAGTGGGATGATGTAATTTTATCAGTCATACAGTG
>WBND01000017.1:2830168-2843301 GCA_013398595.1 Tychaedon coryphoeus | reverse complement strand
GTTTTTATCTAGGTAGGAAAGGCTTGGCTCCTCTCCCTGGCTGGAGCATCTCCCACTGGGATGATGTAATTTTATCAGTCATACAGTGGGACTGAATGGCTCAGCAGCAGATTATATCTTCCTGGAGGGAGGATGGATTGTGGAAAAGATAAAGATGATTGTCCCATTTAGTCTTAAAGATGGCCCATTAGCAGATAATGTGTGCCACAGAGATAAGGGTCACTGCCCCACGCAGCTTCAAGAGATGGTGATAGAATACACATTTCTGGCCACATCAACCCGACGCACTGGTGAAAAATGGTGGTGGTGAGAGATCCTGCTCCTGCTGCACACACCCACACAGCTGGCAATACAGCAACTGCAGTACCATCACCTGCATGCCATCCTGCAGAAGGGTGGAAATGCAGCTCACATTTGGATTTCCCAGGGACCCAACAGGCTTTGTTAGGAGGATTCTCAGGCTGATCCCAGCATGGGCTAGGGAGCACTGCCTGCCTGGACCATGGGCTTACAGGGGTGTTCTAGCACATGCCAGCTGTCCCACAAGTGCTTCAGAGGTGCAGTGTGAGCACAGCCAAGAGGCCTCTCGGAGCAAGAACTTACTGCTGCTGCTGAACGTGGAGCTTGGACTCAGATTTTAAGTCAGAACAGAGAAACAGGAATGTGACTGTGTGACTGTCAAACACTGTGTGAAACAGTAGTGAAAATAGGGCTGAAAGACTTACGGGTTTTTTCTGTAGGAAACTCCTTGTATGTGTTGACAGATTGCTTAATTTTGCCTAAACAATTCACATACAGACACACATAAAACAATTTGAAAAATTTCTGGTACAGAACAGGCTGCTGACCAACAGCATAAATTCACAATGGAGGAGGAGAACATGTGATGAAAGCTGCCTTCTTTCTTTCTATAGCATCCTCAGACAGAAATGCTTTTTTTTAAATTGCTTGCCCGAAATAGAGTACCAAACAACATATGGTGCAAACGTCAATTTCTTCTGATTCAAACTAACAAATGGTGCCATTCTAATTATATGTAATACTAGTCTGAAAGGCATCTATTACAGAGGAAATGGAAGGATTACATTAGTAGTGAGAAGGGATTAGTGTCTAGTTACCTTCCAGCAGATAATGCTAAACCAAAATTAATAATGGATATGATTTTAAAACTAATAAAAATTCTCCCTTAAGGACTTTAGGTTTCAAAGCTGAGGTTTCAAACACATCTGCTGCAGCAAACAAACAAACAAGTCTGTGTAATGCTTACTGTTGAAATTAGGGGATGCAGACTTCTTGTGTGGATGTATTTCTATCACAGAAACAGAAGTCTGATGCCATTTTGAATCAGGAAAAAGCCACATTAGCCAGAAGAAAAGGTGGGGGTTGGGGGCAGGGTAGGCAGGGAGAGACAGAACTTTGCTGCCCTTCAGGGTAGAATCAACTCTGAAGCAACAGATCACTACAGCACACACTGAACAGAAGCCATGCCTATCAGCAATGAACTTAAATTGCAACAGCAGTGACCTTAATGAAAAGCTATTCAAAAAGGCTGTATTGGTTATGTCTCCCTCAGGCTGGTGTTTAAAACTATCCCAGTGAAGAGCTACATGTGATTAGCAAAGATGACGCAGGCATAAAAGCAAGAGGATATCTTGGGTCAAAACAACTAGGCCAACATCTGCCTCAGAGATGATCATACAACCTGGTGGGAGAAGTAGTATAACAAACAGGAAAAATAGGCAAAGGGGAGAAGTAGTATAACAAACAGGAAAAATAGGCAAAGATTTCTCTCTCTGCACCTTTCTGTCCCCAGCCCCTCCAGAACTTCCCAGCTTCTAACAACAAATGGCCAATAGACGGCCCAAAGCAGCTGGAGCCATGGCACACACTGATTTACTGAGTAGTGCTAAGCATGCTTAGAGAAGCACTTGCACACACACATTTAGTTGCTGCATCCCTACCTTTGAAAACCTCACATTCATAAAAGACCATTTATCATCATAGGTGTATATCATTGCTGGCCTTCAGTTTAAAAATATTTATCACCACCAACAGGAAAATGGATCCAAGAGTTCAACACTATCAAATTTCCAGATTTGATCTAAATTTCAAATAAAAACTTCAAGTGAGAAATAAATACTACATTAAAATAAAAAAATCATACCAAAATTTTTAAAGAACAAGAAAAGAGAGGGCTCATTATCCTCAATTATAACATAGACACTTTCGATTTCTCAGGTATGGCAACTGATACAAAATTATTGTAGTGGGTATTAGTTATGATTTCTTGATAGGTCCTTTTTAGGTTTCCCACGATATTCTCATGTTTGTGGATAATACTGAAGAAAACCCCTCTGACAGTATACAAATTACTGTACTGTTTATATAGCTTTTTCCTGACAAAAAGGCATTATAATAAAGTTCTGAAAATACCAGTTACTTCGATGAGTGAAGCACACAAAAGGAACATTTTAATGGCTTGCCATGGAAATTCAAACAGCAATGCTCAAACTGCCTTCAAAGAGTAAGGCATTAGCTTTTCTGAAGAGTGTTTTACTCAAAAAATTTTGAAATAGTTGCATAGTTAAAGTATTCCATTAAATCATTCAAAAAAAGCATTGCCACACAAGTCATCTACCCAGTTAACATTACAGTACTCTATACTCTGAGTTCTCCTCTTATAAATTTGCTGATGTGTTCAACAGATGTATGTTAGCTACAAAGCATGATACAGGCAACTTATGAAAAATTGTTTTGACTTACAGAAAATAAAGATTGGATGAAGGCCTGTGATCAAGAAAATCTGTAGGCAAAATTAATTTCAAAAACATGGTCATAAATTTAAACAGAGAAATGTTCCAGTAAATTTATGAGGCAGCAAGAAAACTGATGTAGTGAAAATGAAGAAAAAATTAACTGTGAAACGCTGAAGTCCAAAGAACCCGATAAATATATTTGATACACTGTTGGTATCTCAACAAGGTTTATATAGTATGTGCTCTGATGGAGGCTTAAAGTACACTTATACCAAAACAAATATTACATTTTTTCAAGCAAATATATATAAAATCCTGTGAGAGTGCTCACACAGTTAAGAACAGCATTTAAGAAAATTATCAAAGATGCAGTATCAACGATATTGAGACTTTCATACTGGGGCAACTTTCCAATGAGAAAAGAGGGGGATACAAACACAACCAGACTGAAATTTTCTGTATTCTCCCTTATGATATTTTGCTTTTCAATGAATCTAAAATATAACGTAATTCTATGACCTTAGGCAGTCCCTATTTTAGCATTTGTATCAAAATATAATTCTAGGATAACAAAAAGGCAATTCTTATTTGCTATGTTAAATTATTTAAAAATGCAAAAGAAAAGCTTCAAAATTAGTGATGATGGATAATAAATTAGTGTATTCTGGCATGTATAGTAATAGAAGACAGTTCATATCAATCAATTAAAAGAAAAAAGAATTAACATCTCAGCACTTGTCAGTATAGAACTTTTTTTCCACTCATCAGGGAAAAGCTGTTTCTTCTGGAGACTGAAGAGTTAAGTGAGCCAATGAAGCATGTTTCAAAAGCATAAAGTAGAAGAGACTATTTATATTAACAGTCACAGAATCTTCTGACTTAGAAGGGATCCAAAAGGATCCTCAAGTCCCACTCTTAAGTGAATGGCCCATAAAGGGATAAAATCCACCACCTTGGTGTTATTAACACCATGTTCTGAGCTCTCTTCAGTAGCATTATCTCTTCATACATGCTTGAAAGGTTCACTTAGCACAGAGCATTAGACTGAAATGTGCAAGGAAAAAGAAATATACAGAGGTGTTTGGGTTATTTAAATAAGTATAGGGATATTTGTTATCATGCACACTCATTCCAATAACAAACCAGAAATACAAGAAGTACCTACCTGTTCCTAAAAGCTCTCTACTGTTGGCACCTCAAATCTACTTTTTCTCTTGAGAGCTGAAATACCTGTTAGCCAAGTGTCATATTCCTCACCATTTACACAGCACTCTAATAGCATAAATCTTTTCAATGAGATTGAAACAACAAAAGCAGCACTACGTTATCCTAGGTGCATCCAAAGTTAGTAGGAACATAACAGTTAATGTCCCAACAATACTCTGCTGTCAGAGATTGAGGGAAAAAAAAATTGAAAGAAGAGAAAGAAGAGCATGGAAAACAAATATCTAAGACAGGGAGGCTTTAATTTCCAAAAAGCAATGCACCAGGCTCCAAAGCATTTTTTTTCTTTAGAAGGAAGAGTATAGCAATTCCAGAAAAGAGAATTTCCTCTACAAATGAAGAAAATTTTGGTTGGGGGGAGGAAAGAAAACCATGCAAAGCTCTTAGCTAGCACTCAGTCCCATAAAACTGGCAAAAGGAACAGTTCTGGAACTTCTCTCATCACTGTTATGGGAAGTGAGATTACATTCATGAAGTTTGGAAATAAAATTATGAACGAGGACAAAATTCAATACAAAAAACCAAAAAACCCAACAACAACAACAATAAAAACTAAACAAAAAAGAGGCTCTTGAAAGAACTTTCTTTTATTAAAAATAAAAAAAAATTCTACAACTTACAATTTACTTGCTGGCTGCTAAATCTATTTATAAAACAGTCTACCTAAGCAATACTTTCAGGTCTGTATGGTAGCAGTTTTGTAGTATTATGTAAATAACATCTTTTTCACACTTGAATCTCATGGCACACTTTAATCGAGTTTTATTCACTGTACACCATCTCTCTAATGGCCTAGATCCCCAGATGCAGAGCATCAGTGTCACGCTTTTGATTTATGAAAACTGAAGATTGTACATACGTGAACATTTCTACTCCAGCTGCTGCACTGCCATATCTGAAATGGAAAATTATAGCACTTTTTGACCATCTCACAAACTACTCAGATCAGTAACTAAGAAACTTATTTAAAATGAGCCTATAAAGAGAATTCAGGGAATAAACAAGTCAGTTCTCATAATTATGTGCATGAAAAACCTAGGCATCAATCCACATACTCCATTTTGCACAATACAGATTATCTGCAAAGAGAAGGAGACCCAGAAAAGATAGAAAAGGCATAGAAGTTATGATGGGACAGCTCTGTCCATATTAGCATGTAGAAAATAAACTATCATCTCATTGCCACGAAAGGCAGGGATGCACTAACAACAGCACAGTATTAATTCCCTGAGATTAAATAACACCCATTCATCTGCTCCCATTGCTGTGCCTGTGCTCCTGCTCTATTTAAGAGCAATAATGGGGCCTTGAAGCAAATCCTGCCATCATCCACAAAAACTCATTCTCATTTAGATCACCTAGCAATTTGAGTGCATGTATAGCATATTCCTGCAGAGGAAACTGAACTGTAATCTCTTCTCCAGCTGGAAACAGCACATGTTTCAAGCCCAAAGTGGAATATAAGTATTTGAGTAAGTGTCTGGCGGTTTGGACCACACTGAAGTTGCCGATATCTTTAAATACTTGTCTTGAACAGCATAAAAAGGAATATAAAACCAAAAGAGCCACCACTGCCAGATTTGAAAACAGTTTCTTTCAAAGATTTAGCTGTAATATCTATTATTAGCAATATCTGAGAAAATGTCTAAAAATGCATCCAGTAGGAAGATTGGTGCCTTTTGAAATGGTATTGGATATTAAGCCCAAAATCAAGAGCTGGTAAACAGTACAACAACTAAAAGACCATTTATCATGCCATCCTCCTAAGCCAATATGAATTAGGCTTCCTTGCACACATTTTACCTGCTATCTGTAATAGCCATTTAGATTCCTGGAAGTTTACTCAGCAAATATTTAATGTTATCAGCCATCATTAAGCAGATCAAACAGTTACATTAACCTTGTACATCAGGTCAGCACTTACTTGGAAAGCTTGTCATCATCTCTGATTGTTAATACCTCAAACCCGTAATAACATCTCTATACATCACAAGCCCAGGGTCAGGGGTTTAATGACATGTATTATCCACATTCTCAACCACACAACTGGGAGAGAACTAGGGTAATGGAGATCAGTAGAGCAAGATAGTGTTCCAATATGTGAAATTAAAGGGGAAGCAGACTACAGGAGAAGCATAGAAGACGTTTAGGGGTGTGCCATGGTTTAACCCCAACCAGCAGCCAAGCCCCACACAGATACTCACTCCCCCACCACTGGAAGAGTAAAAGTATCACTTTTGGTCAGTTTGGGTCACCTGTCCTGGCTGTGTCTCCTCCCAACCTCCCATGCAGCCCCAACTTCATCAGTGTGGCAATATGAACAGCAGGAAAGGCCTTGGTTCTGTGCAAGCCCTGCTCAGCAATAACAAAAACATCTCAATAGTATCAACTCTGTTCAGCACAAATCCAAAACACTGTATTGTTCTAGCACAGAACTATCACTGCTGAGATCCCTAAGANATATGAACAGCAGGAAAGGCCTTGGCTCTGTGCAAGCCCTGCTCAGCAATAACAAAAACATCTCAACAGTATCAACTCTGTTCAGCACAAATCCAAAACACTGTATTGTTCTAGCACAGAACTATCACTGCTGAGATCCCTAAGACATTTTATGTATATGAACCTCAACAGCAAAACAAAACAGACAAGTTAGAGGTATGAGGAAGTGGGTGGAGAGGTGATCTTTGCAGTAGACTGAAACTGATACAATTCTGTGTTTGGAGCCATACTCTGACCCTCTGTTTTACCACCAGCTATTACTTTGAGCATGAATATCTAAATTCATAGGAATACCTGGCCATAATTTTTCTGCTTCTGGTACTTAAATACTTTAACAATGGCTCTGTAGGCTGTTGCAGATTTTTCCCATGCACTGCATTTTACCATCAAGTTTTTAAAGTCCTCCACTCTGCCTCACCATTAAAGGTATTCAGGATCATGGGAAAGTGGTGGGAATTCTTCCACTAAAACTGAGGTTTTGTTATTTAACAAAGAGAACCTAAGCACTTCCCTCTGTCATTCTTCCATATCATGACACTTGCTTTTGGTCTTTATTTTCACACATTGCCATCTATTAACAGGTCTTTAAAAATGTCTTATCTCAGAATGAATTATGAAACTTGAATCTTTTGTGAATGATAAAACACAGATTGTGTCCAACACAAATTTTTAAAAAAGCAGTTTTGAGAGCTACCAGACAGAAATAACTGATACATGCGTAGATGTAAGAACCACATTCATACTTACGTTTGGAACGACAAAAAAATCCCAGAAATCTGTGCAATATCTCTTCTTGTTCTACATCCCACTGCTATAGAACTCAGTGATCATTTATTAGAAAGAAGAACCTGCATTACGAATTTCACATTAAAAACATGACCAAGCTCCCAGATCATAAGAAATGTGATCTGTGCAAACATTCCTCCCCATGCTATTGGACTCCAGCACAGCAAACAGAATGGAATGAAAACAAAAGCCCTTCATCCCTGCTAATTAAAACTTGCAGCAGGGCTAGTTGCTTGCCAGGCAAATAATCACCACTTACAGAATGGGAAAATCAGGAAATAATCAAGAGCTCCCAAGTTATACACCAAAGTGTAATATTACACTTTGATAAGACTAAATAGACTAACAGTTTGGGAGTTGTTTTTTTGTTCTTCTTTTGTACATTTGCCTTAAGCTTTCTTGACAAGCCTAGAACATGCAGTGATTAATAGCCATGGCCTTTTCTCATAGATCAGTTTTTGCCAGAAACAAACTCCTTGAATCAGGTTATTTGGTAACCTGCATGAGTCATTGCAAATTATTCATACATACAAGAACACTCTTTTTTTTCCTAAGTGCTGCTTTTAAGAAATCTTACCGAATTTGATATCATATTTAGATAGCAATTGCTTTCATTTAAATAAAAGCTTTTGCCTTTATGCACAAGGTTTATTTTCATCTAATGTAATATATTCAAGGTTAAACAATCAAAGGTCAAGAGAACAACAATGAAGATAAAGGACCATCTAAATGAAAAAAAAATCTAGGCAAGTCCTTTCAAAGTTCCCCTTATCACTTTCAGAGTTGTCATAAACAATGCTGAAGTGTTTTAATATCAATGCTGGATTTTTCTTCCCCCCCACTAAAAGCAGCTAAACCATCCAATGCCCACTGTCCCTGCTGATGAGGCAGTCAGGTGGATTTAATGACACACCATCTGTCTGTCTGAACAAGTTGCAGTGGCAGTGCTGCTAAAGGTTAGAAGGGGCAGTTTGCACAGAAATCAGGGCTCCACAGAAAAGCTTCTGAAGCTAAACTGTAAAAACCCCTGACTTTCAATTAAATTATATTCCTAATGAAGCATGTGGTATCTTAACTGTAAGGGCACTTTCCCCATATCTATACATTTTCATTTTCCTATGTCACACATTCAAAACTACTCTAAAGTACATTTCCATCTTTTAAAAACAATACTCACTATTAAACCTTGAGACTGATGTAGGAAGAATGACATGCATGTAACGAGAGAAGATTGTCTAGGCATAACTGAGGCATCCTTTAATTCCTTGCTAAGCTGAGGGTCTGCATTTTTCACCTTGCTTGTCTTGAGAAAGACTTCCAAGTAGCAGGGATGGAAAAGAAAACAGAAGGAATGAGAAGAAATCATATTAAGTGGTCCTTTGACTAGAGAGAGCATTCTTCATCTTTGGTAGCTTTGGTAAAGAGCATTAAGCCTGAAGTAAATACCTCCAGAACACAACTTGTAAAGAAAGATGATGAATATGCAGGTGTTAATTTGCTTTTTTACCCAGCAAGTCATGAATTTTCCTGCTTTCAATGTCTCCGTGACCTAAATGAACCCGTGTCTTTAGGTTTGGAGAAACATGTTTGTCTTCTTTGCATCATCAAATCTAATCTTGAAGAAACCTAGAGCAGAGGACAAGAGGATGATAGGGACGCTTCTAAATTTGAAGACACTCCTATTTGGTCAAGTAGAAGAAAGTTATAGGCAATGCATTGTCCTAAAAGCTTTAGTGGGCTACAAGCAATGCTGCAAGGCTAAACATCATGCTTATGACTACACTCACATACTGATTTTGGTGCCATCCTGAAGGATTATCCACAATCACAGATTAGTGGAGGTTTAAAAGGAATTAGCAAATTTTAAATGTTTTTGTACTTATCCTTTATTCAATTCAGTTAATGTGAAACATTATCTCATTGCTGACCTCCAAGTAACTGTCTATCACTATGGTCACTTTCAGTTTGTATTTCATTTACATATTTGCAAAGGTGAATAAACTTTCACTAGTAATAAAAAATCAGAATCTGCTTTATTTGGAGAGTTTTCTCAAACAGGTAGGCTTGGTTATTTTATCTTATCACACATTAGGTTACAATAATAACATCAAATATACTTCTTACCAAAATCATATGGTATTTCTAATTTTGTTAGTCTAGCAGTACTTTGAAGCCTAAAAATTTCATCACCAGCATTTTTCCCACATCCATAACATTACTTTGAGTTATAGGATAGAGCATTCTTTTTTTCTATCCGCCTTCATATGCTATTCATTGAGAACGCAAAATTAAAGTTGCTCATCTGTAAACACTGGCTCTCAAATTGGCTTATAGGATTCCAAACTGAAGTTCTTAATTAAAAGCATACTTATATAGATCCTACAGTGACGCAGGTTGGGAGCCTGCAAAGCAAAAACATTGGCTTCCCTTCTCCGTTCACATCCCACCTGGTCATGTGTCCCTGAGAAAGGAGAATTCCCAGGAGACTACAAAAATGGCCACTGCCTGAGCCAGATCCTCACAACAGCTTACAGATGCTCCCTCCTACCTTCCTTTCCATTTTCCCCAAAACAGACATCCATCCCTGCTTATGTCACCCTGCCTTCTTTTCCCAGCTCAGCCCTCTGAAGACTGTTGCTGAGGTCTTTTCTCTTGGCAGCTTTTGTTTCCCCTCTTATGTTTTTTGGAATGGATACTGAGAGCCAGCCACCTGTGCCTCTGATGGCTCTTCTGCCTTGTTTTCATTGTCTCCTCCTACCCTTCCTCTCAGCCCATAAACTGATTTCTACAAACTGAAGCTGCTTCTGTGAGAAGCACTGCTGCCAACAAGCCCGAAAGGGGAAGCCTCCTCTCCTTTTACTCCCTGGCAAGCATGAAAGAGCCATTAGCCAGGTTTGAGGAGACCAGTTTGCTCAGCTGCATGAGGCCATGGTGCTCCATGCTGCCATGGAAACAATGGACAAAACCAGGAGCTGGGCATATTTTATTCAGCAGGCTGTTTGCATTTTGCACCTTTTCTGTCCATGAGACTGGCTGCTAATGCAGCCTCGCTAGCTTTGGAGCTGTTGGAGGGGAACATCTGTTATGCTCTTTTAACTTCTCTCCTAAAGATCAGCACCAAACCACAGAGCAGCTTTGATATTCCCATACACGCACACACAGCATCACAAGCAACTGCTCTTCATTACTGCTGATACTGAACAGGCAGTTGGATCAGATGTTAACATGATCATTAACAAGATATTGCTTTTCCCCCAGCATACCAGACACAGCATGCTTCTTCAGACCCAAGAACCCCATCTACCTTGATCACAAGCTGAAACCAGAATGCTGGAGTCTAACAGGAGAGCTGGTAAATGCTCATGACAGGCTGCTGCTGCCAAGTCACAAAAGAAAACTTTACCCAGGCTCATCAGGGACTATGACTACAAATTTGCTTCCTAATTTTCCCCATGGTAGCTATAAGTTGAGATTTTATTACAACACTGAATCAATATTCTACTGCAAAAAAGATTATCTGAAAACACCAATGTCCATCAACTTTCTGTCATATTTTCCCATTTCATTTCCCTATCATCATGATCATGCAAAATTTTGACCAATATTAAAAGAAAACTTAAAATTTTGAATTCTGAGTGTGAAAGAATGGAAGGACTTAACTTTCTATTTCTTCCTAGCAGATTGAAAAAGAAAATCTGGAAATGCTTTACTAATTTAGCTGGGCTTTTTTTCGTTCTAAATCAACGAATACAGACCAGTGTTACTTAACTCAGGAAATAACTTCTCAGGCAGAAGGAGAAAAAAGAACCCTAACATCTACTTTCATTTACATTAAATAACTACATGGCCTTAATAACGTAGGTTTGTTTCCCCTTGCCTTAACTTCTCTCCTCTATTATAGAATCACAAAATGGTTGGGGTTGGAAGGGATCTCTGAAGACCATCTATTCCAACCCCTCTGCTAAAGCAGGTTCACCCAGAGCAGCTTGCAGACTATGGCATCCAGGCAGGTTTTGACTATTTACAGAGAGGAAGAGACCACAACTTCTCAACAGGGAAGCCTGTTCCAATGTTCTGTCACCCTCAGAGTAGAGTTTTTCCACATATTCAGATGGAATATTCATTTTTGTTTGTACCCATATTGCCACCTCTTCCACTGCTAATCTTGCCAAAGATTAAATTGCAAGATTTTCAACACAGACACTTGACAAACATCTGCTGCAGACCAGTAATTGCCATCAAGTTTTTTGTGGAGCATTTATACGTGAGGATTGAGACACATACCAGTTCTTGTGTAATCAACTTTATCACCTGCAACAATTGATAATTTGCCTCCTCAGTAGCATTCAATATTAGGAGAAAATTGGCAGTAAATATTCGGCTTCAGATCTAGGGAAAATCACAGGTTTTGTTAGCCTGGATTTTCTTAAGTGGGCAAATAGAGCTGCATAACCATCTGAAGGATTCTCTTTGAATCAAGCAGATTGTTTTCTGCACTTGGATTTGTCTCTCACTACAGTCTGATTCTAAGAGGGAGAGCACAGCTGCAGCTTTTAGTAGGAAAATGTAATTTTATAAAACTTTGACGTAAAGTTAAATGTGATAAACCAGGAGGCACTGAAGGTGAGGAGAGTTAAACCTTCTCTTCCAACACCAAACAGAAAGGCCAAGACCAAAACAGAGAAAACATCTTACACTTAGGGTTATTACTGTTTTTTCTATAATTTCTTTTTACAGGTGTCTTAAAGCTATCTTCAGCTATTTTACACATGCTTTCTTATATATATATTATATATATATAATGCAATCTTATTATTACCCCAAAAGCTGAAATATTGAAGTGATACGTTCTGACACAATCGGAGGCATGAGAAAAAACATTTTACTTCCAGGGAAAATAAAGGAGCTTCCATAGTTCATTATGTGGTTTTTTTAGCTTTGTGGCTTTGGGATTTTTTGGGTTTTTTTAATGATTTGGTTTTTTGGGGGAGACTGTTTGTTTTCTTCATTAATTTTGTTGTTTTTGTTTTATTTGGTGTTTGCTGGAAGAAGAGGGGTGTTGTTTGTTCTGTTGTACCCCTCCATCACTGCTGCATTATGTTCATCTATAGAAGGAAAGTTGTTTTCATAACTACTCTTTATCCCTGCAGTGCCCCTGAGTTGCTAGTTCTTTCCCAAACAAATGAAGATGTTTACAATTCCATCCTGCAAGATAATTCATGCAAATCAGTACTAGAGCATACAACAAACATACTCACAGTATTGCTTATGAATACATACATAGTACAACAGGTACACAAGGCCATGGCATTTCCCAGCTCTTCAAACCGATATGCACTTGTACTTTTTTAATGCCTTCACAAACAGCTTATTTTACCCTACACAGCCCTCTACCTTCAATTGTTTTCTGTTGAACAAAAACAATAGCTATTCCCTAAGCCAGAAGCAGCAAAAAATTATTTCTAGACTTTCTAGTCACGTTCCTTTCTGCCTGCAATAGTTATTAGTCTTGTATTAAGATGGCTTTGTCTACCACCAGAGTCTGAAATGAGATATAGTCAATGTCTTCCCATGTTAAGGAGTTGTTCTTTGAGGAGGAGGAGGCAACAAAATAAAAGGGGCACACACGGCTGCAAGATCTCCCTGATTTTTAGAACTCAGACTCCAGAAGTAATCCTCTTGAGATAAAATTTAAATATGCATTCATTCTCTTTTTGAATAAAATGTTTAAGGAAACATCAGTGTCTGTAGCAGTTGCCTTGGTCATTTCATGACCTATGTAAATGTACCTTTATTTTCCAGACTTAGAGTGTTTATATTTGAGCAAGCACCTAGGAAGACTATTTTTAGTGTTTTTTTTTTTTTTTT
>WBND01000017.1:2645409-2830133 GCA_013398595.1 Tychaedon coryphoeus | reverse complement strand
TTTCAACAGGGCTTTCTTTTACCCTTGAGGAAGGAGAAAAACAATATGAATACTAAGAAGGGAGATAGGGAAGGGAGAATAAAAGGAAACAAGATCCTATAAACATCCACTCATAAAAAAGCAGAACTATTTGCTTGCTGCATCAACCTTCCACTGTACCATACAGTACCAAAACCTTGCAGCCAATACCCAAGAGCTCCATCAAATGAGTAACCTCATGCAAGAATTTTACTTCGAAATCTGAGTTCATTTCCCATTTTGGTTGCTTGAGTGATATAAATATATTTCTATACCTATAATATAGAGGATATAAAACAATTTTGAACAAATTTGGTATGAAAAAACTTTAATTCAGAAGATTTTTTTTTATACAGGTCTGTCACCTGGCTTGTAGAATCTCATTTCAAACATCACAATGGACTAAGAGCAGTAGAGAAACTTGGACTTAGGAAAGACACCTTAAGACATCTGTAAGCATTTTTTGTGTGGCAGATTTTCAGAAGTGTAGCATAATGGAAAGGGGAATAAATAATCTAGCACAGAAAAAACAGACAAGGTGACTTTAAATTCTAAACAAAGATGTAAGTAAAAAGTCACAGCAAAGTCCATATACATTTCCTTTGTTACTTAACTACCACAGTCAGAAAAGGGGAGTGGAAAAATCATGTTGTGCAATTGTATGGCTCTTGCTAGTTTACTTCTCTGAAAGCAGAGCTGAGAACACACAAATCCTGAGACCTGTGAGCAAAGCAAGAGACTACAACATAAAACTTTATGGTAAAAGAAGAGAAAGCTAACTACAGTTCAAGCTAGAGACATGTACTGTGGTTCATTGATACCTTCATTCATCTATTGGATTCTAGTAGTGTAATGCAGTAAAATATTGCTTAAAATCAATTTTAAGACTTACTGTATTAGATGGTAATTAAAGAGATATTAAGATTTGCTTTTCCTTGAACATTGCCTATTTCCCTTTATGTTTAAAAGATGAAATAAACATCCCTGATTTTAATGCAATCATAAAAATAAACAAAATATATGGTCTGTTCTTCAAATTTTAGCTAACTATCTTCACAATTGAATTCAGAAACGGTGCATCCCAGATTAGAGCTAGTAAAATAACGATTTTATATTTCTTTCACACCATCCACCCCAGCTTTGCCCTGTTTGTCTGACAGGTCTTCCCGAGGCACCTGCACCAAAGACCAATCCCACAACTTTTCTACACAGCATCACTGGAGCTCTAAGGTTGATCTCACAGCCATATCTTATTCCTGTCTTCTACCAGTGTCTTTTGGAAACTAATACAGTCTTGCAAATACAGCATACAGTACTAAAAAGCTAGAAAAAGTTAGAAAATACTAAGTCCTAGTTTATATGCAAAGCTCCAAAAGCAATGTCAAAAATTTCTGCTGTTTTTTATGGAACATTACTGTGCTTTATGCAGGAAACCAGTTAGAGATTAAATGCAGGTAAGACTTATCAGGGAGCTGTAGGAGAAGATATAGCTCAGACTTACTTTTTAGTTTAAATTAGGCAATGCTGAACTGACACAACTGCTAGTAAGAAATAGGTAAGTTATCTCTACACCTACACAACTAAAGTATGGATTTATTACTCTCTAGAAAATGTGGTATATATGCTTATATTCCCTCTAAAACTCACACAGTTTAGTAGCCTGCATCAAGCTTAAGACAGGTGAGAAGAAACCCAAGTTATGCCTGCATGGAAATGTACAGGAACCAACCCTCATGGCATGACTCATACCTTCCTTTATATAGTAGCACCAGAAGTCATTGAGAAGAAATTTCTGCCAAGATTGCTGCTTTTACTTCCTGAGAGTTTGAAAACTGAATACGTGCATGTCTCACCCCTTTAACTATAATTTCTGAAGGTCAGCAATGACTGCTGAACTGCATCACTCTGGAAAACTAAAAAGGAGGTGAAACACATCAGTTTCTATTGGTCCTAGTATGGCAGGAAAAAAATGCAGCTGCCTGTGTAAAAACATATAGGGATTATACTTGCTGCAAACACTCGATACCCACATTCAAGGGGATGCATTAATTAACTTGAAGACCACCTTAATTGAAGCAAAAAGGCAAAGGCAGATCACACTGGCAAAAGAGTAAGAAAAATTAACTTGGCCTGAATGTCATTCAGAATATGAAACAGCTAATAACAGGAAGGATGACTTGTGCTTGCAGCAGAAGGTGCACAGCATGTGTGCTTTGCTGTTAGTAACAATACAGAATCCTGGATACAGACAAAACAAACGGGAAATCAATGCAAAGAACACAGGGATTATGCCAGGGGACAAGAAACACCTTGAATATTCCACAAAGGAAGAAGCTGCAGCCTCATTTAGGTGCAGAAAAGGGAGTTCCATCCTTCAGAACAGCATCCCTTGGGTGTAGTCCAAGGAGAAGGTGCAATAGAGTTGACACAAAAATCTCAATGCTCAGTCACTAGCTTTTCCTTAAGAAGAAATAAATGAAAACACTGGTTGTTTGAGGTGCCTTAGATTCATTCTGGGAGTGATGTTTCTTCTTAAAGTCAGAGAAACAAGTTTTCCAAAACAGTCTATGTCTTAAGCAAAAAGGAGTCAGGTTTTACCTGTCTTTGTAGGAAAGCTGCAGTACTGAATGATTGTAGGAGAAAGTTGCTTGGATGTAGATAGAAACATTTTGGCAAAACTAAAATCTGACAATATCTGTGTTTGCTGCACATCAAAAGAGTAACTCTTCAGCAACCACAACGCATGCAAGACTGAACAAATGTTGGAAGATGCTGCTTACATTGCATTCCCAAATTTCAACTAGGGAAGATACCTGAAAAAGTAAGTTGAGAAGAAGGGGAACACTTCAAGACAACAAGAAATATTCTTGAAAGTTATGGATGAAACTGTTAATTTCATAAAAGCACAATGACCATCAGCTAAAAGTTAAGGAAATTGTGTCCCAGGATGCAAAAACATTAAACCAAAATATAACACAGCAAAGCTGTCAATGACACCAAAATATTCTCACTTGCAGCCCACTATCCTCATTCTTGCCTCTCTTGGGTTTCCAAAATTATTATTTAAAAAAGCAAACAAACAAAGAAGAGGTCAATTTAACATTGCTTTATTGCATGACCCGCAAACCCTACTGAAAGTTTCTGAGTGAGCCTCAAGGCACCAATGCTGTTTAAGATCCTGAGCCTTCAGGCATGCTGTAAACTATCGTGACCAGACATAATTACTATTAAAAATTTCAACAGGAATTGTACTGGATGAGGAATTCTGTGCAAGTAGCCATCCAGCTGCACCATAAATACAAGTAGTGCTTAAATGATTTTTCATATAGTAGATAAAAAATGCCTTCAGGATTTATTCTTGAATTTCTGTATGCTGACATTATTTTCATTCACACTTTGTTTAGATTACACATAGTTCTGTGTATACTTAAAATTTAAGTGCAGGTGTGCAAAGTGATTATGCCTGAACATCATGCAGCTGTTGAGGTTACTTTTCTTCCCTCCCCAGTCTGCCCCATTTTATTTAACAAATCCTGTAAATATCAGTATAGATCAAGGTACAAATTCTGGTTCCTTTCTAATGGATGCACAGAACCAAGTATAATCAAAGAGATGGCTAAAGAAATGCTATCATTAAGAATAGAAAGAAAAAGTTGAAGCCTCTATTAGCATAATTCTGTAGCTTGAAGAGTCTACTCAGGTGCAACATACAAAGAATAAAATATTGGAATGGTCACATATGTTGTATCAAGTACCAACAACTCTTGAAAGACTTTCTGGCATGCCAATAAAAGGAACAGGAAAGGATCTGGGTTGTTAAGTCATAGCCAGTGACAAGTGGAATATTGTGGCTTCGTGTGATAAAATTCACTTATGAACAACATTGAATACATCACATTGAATAGAACAGATACTGTAATCCCAAAGTTAAAAATAAAGTTATCAGAGGAGGCAGAGCAAAAGGGCTCAGAGAAAACTGAGAACATTTATACTGTCCTGGCATTAGTGTAAGTTCACTTTACTGAACTATGCTATTAAAAGTGTATTGCTTTCTAAAGCTGAAGTACATTTGGTAAAGAAGATCAAGATGGAGAAATAGATAAGTATAATAGACCAAAGCTTTGAAAAAATATGTCAAAAAGTCAGCCGAGGAATAGAACAATAAATTAAAGAGGATTAAAAAAAAAAAAACGAAAAACAATCAAAACCACATTACTAACTGCTCTTGAAGGACTTGAAAAGGTAACTGCTGTTCTGCAAAGAAAATAATTTGCTCACACAGGTAATCATTAATTGTTTTTGAAGCTGCTAATTCCTTCTCTTCTCTAAAACACAGTGTGAGCTTTGCAGGTTAACAAGGGGTAAATAACTTGAATGACAACAGTACACAAAAGATTTACAGATACATTCTCTGACAGGCAAATTTTCATAAAAAAGGCAGCTGTTTGGAGCCACTGATTATAAAGTCATTTGGGGGAATGCTCTGATTTTTAGAACAAGAAACTGATATTTATCATCACAAGACCTAGTTAAAATAAAATCTAGCATACTACCTGTGCAGAAAATAAGAACTAACTAATGCCAACACTGTGAACAGTGCTGCCAGAATTTGTGCAGAAATGTGCACTCCCCTGAACCCAAAAATCTCCAATTCCTTCAAATTTACAGTTTTGGCAAAGAGTTTCTCTATTTCAAGTATCCTTCACACAAACATTACTTTCTGCCTCAGACTTCTCCTCCAGGGCTGTAGATTTCTCAGTCATTTGAACATGACTTTTCCACTAAGTCTCCAAGCCATAATACATTTTGCTGTTCCAAAATGCAATACAAATGCAGTATACACATCAAGCTCAGATAACAGCCTACAGAGAAAAAAAACAAAAAAAACAAAACAAAACCAAACCAACACAAAAACACCGGAATAAGAGGGAGGAAAGTACATCAATTATTTCACACTGACTTTGTCCCCAGAAAAGCTGCTGAGCTATTCTCTNAATACATTTTGCTGTTCCAAAATGCAATACAAATGCAGTATACACATCAAGCTCAGATAACAGCCTACAGAGAAGAAGAAGAAAAAAAAAAAAAAAAAACCAAAAAAACCAAACCAACACAGAAACACCAGCATAAGAGGGAGGAAAGTACATCAATTATTTCACACTGACTTTGTCCCCAGAAAAGCTGCTGAGCTATTCTCTGCAAACAAGTTCCCCTCCTATATCATATTTTCATGGCAAACACACAAGCCCCATGGAGCACAGCTATTACTCCAGTCTGAGTCAGGTTCTTGAACATCAAGCCTGATGTCAAGTTCTGCTGCTCCACCATGCTCCTTGCAAATGCTTCTTTGTCACTATTGAATCCTCACGAATTCTCAGTGAAACCCTTTGGATGTGGACAGCATAGGACTACTCAGAAACAAAAAAAATTTAGGGGTACATCAGAAGTTAGAGCATGTGTAGTCAAGCTACAGAAGAGCAGTGTTAAAAGCATAAGGAATGCTCTTACTTCTGGCCTTGGTATCCATGGAAGTTGCAGAGGGGAACAACCCTTTATGGCATAGGCCTCTTTTAAAAGAGCTATGAGAGGTGCAGAATTATGCCCAATGCACAGCAGGCAAAAGATAGCAGCTATGCATTTCTCCCATGAACTGGGTCTCAGAATCTTCAACAAGCTGCAGTAACTGACCTGAGCATAACCATAATTGAGTCATTAATAGAAACAAACCAAAAAAGGCTTCTCTTCACAGAAAGCCATATATTTACTCACAAAAATCTTCAAAAATAATGAAAAGTATGGAGAAATTCAACTTAATATGAAAGAATATCAGCCATTTTCCAGAGACACAACCAGTGATTACAGTACTGGTGCACTTGACAATGGCACCATATCATGTGCACCAAGAAATCACATTTTCCCATTTTTCTAACAGACCAAAATCAAGTATATTGGGGAGAAGAACAGTTCTTATGCAATACTTTCCTAAATTCTGTGCTTTCATCTGATATTACACACAGGCATGTGGAAGAGCCTTTCAGAAGGCAATTACAGCCCATCACATGCTCAGAGGTATTTCATCCTATGGGTAGCTGAGCAGACAGAGGCAGCAGCACTTTTCAGACTACCAGTTCCTCATCTCTTGCACATTTCCCTTACTTGATTCAAAGCATATTCATAGCAGTAAAAACAGTATTGATTTCACTTTCAAAACCAAATACACCTCCACCTTTGTGTATCTTTGCAGTAAAAGTTAACTACTCAGTGCCCCTGGGGGTGGACTGCAGTCAGCAGAGTGCAACCAGGAGTCACCATGCAGGGAGCTTCTTTCTGAAACTCAGAAGAAATGTTTTTTAAAGGGTTTACACTGTTCTAGCAATTTCCCCAACACACAGAGTACAGGGACATATTTGAAGCCCTGAAGTATTTCACAAATCTCAGTGGGAAGAACCTGTAGCTCAAAGCACCTGTGCTTGCCTCTAGCCAAAAGGCAAAGGTATTTCAGAAAAAGCTTTCCTGAACAGTGAATTAGCCATACAATCTCTTTTAAGAGACACTGCACAATGACAAGTATATTGCTAAAGGAGAGAGAAATGTGTAGGAAAACAAGGGAAAGAGAAAGCTGTGATATACTGTACACCTCCACCTGAATTTAAACTTTTGACTGCAGATTTCAAGATATTGCTGTGCAGTGCAAAAAATCCACACAATACTAGAAAGCTTCATGTGAGAGAGGTCTTACATTCAGCAGGAAGCCCTCAGGCAGTAGTTCCAGCAGTCTTTAAGGATATTACTACAATTCTGTGCTCCAGGGGAGAATGCTACTGCTGTGCAGGAAGAATTTGGGGGGAAACATATTATTGTGATACACATCTATATGAGGCAAAGTTTGGTGTAAGCATGTGACACTACACATAATTGTCTTTTGTTAATTTTCTTGCATTTAATCTTACAGTGATGTTTCAAGTAATGCCTCTTGACCTACCAATTCTTTCAAAAAGTTAAATTACAAGACATACTTAATAAACATATTAGGAAAGGAAATCCACATAAATTTTTCAAAGGTCAATGTCACAACCCCCATTCTGTTCTTCAGCCAATCAGTTCTTCCCTTCTTGGAGCTCCAGCCAGATTCCCCAGTCAGACCCTTTCCCACAGCTTTCCCAGCCCTAGCAAAATGACAATCTGTTGGTGAAACCTAAGCTTCAGGAGGGAGGTGAAACAGTCCTTGACCCTCTGCTCACAGAGAACACTCCCACACCTGCATGCATCGAGGTCCTGCTGTCCCCAGAACCTCTCCTAGCAGAGGCAATAGTGTGTCATGGCCAGGAGAGGTGCCCAGGGGAGCACAGCAATGCAGGAAACAGGCTGGAAAAACAGCCCAAGCCCTGCTGCAAAACAAGGAACACGGAGCAGTTGTGGCAGGCTGCATGCAGAGATCACCTGGAGGCATTTAGCATCTCCAGGCTCTCCCCTTGGCCAAAAGAGAATATTTGTCTTTGAAAGCACTGCCAAGGTTTGTCTCACTGGATCACAAGTTTATTGAAGCATTAAGAGAGTGTTAGGCTCCACATAAGCAATTTTATGGGAGGTCAACAGGTACATCCAGCAGATGGAAATTCACTGGCATTTCCACAGGTCCTCACGTATCACTGTCATGTTTTAGGTTGGTTTTGTTAGTTTTTTGTGTTTGGGGGTTTTTTTGTTGTTTCACTTGTTTTTCTGGTTTTTGTTTTGATGTTTTGGTGGGTTTTTTAAGAGGAGAAATAATGAAGCCTGCAGTAAATGATCATTAAAGGACCGTGGATCAGCTCCATGCAGCCTTTGGACTTGGAAGGTATAGCTAATATTTTACTTCCTTGATTCATATCAGAAATCCAGGGAGTTTTTCATCTTATTTATCAATCTGTTGAACATAAATACTGCTATTCCATCCAAACCCCTCTTTAGGGCCAGTGAACCAGTTTAAAAGCAACCTATTTTCCCTCAAGTCCAAGAACAAAAAGTTTCTTATCTGTGTGCTATTCTTGTCCATGTCCCCTATTGTTTCTAGGCCCTGAAATAATTGCTATATCATGTGTAGCAAACAACATGCCAACACAACTCCACCCAGGTTGCACAGATGCACATTCACCACCAACAAATTCTCACCTGGGCTTGATTTTCATTTTCAATCCAGTTACATACCCATGGACAGCAGGTGCTGTCTCACTGGCAGATCAGTGCTATGCATAAGTAGATATTTCCGAGCTGTGCTCGCAGACTCGGGCATGGCGTTGCTCAAGAGGCAGCTTGGGGCAGGAGGAAAGGGTAAAGACAGTGTTCAAGAGCTGGATTGTGTTCTCCCTCCCTGTTGTGGCTCCCAGAACACCTCCACAAGCACCACCTCCTCTTGAATTTACTGATGAACCTCTAGCAAAGTACTGAGCTTCAG
This sequence comes from Tychaedon coryphoeus, assembly GCA_013398595.1. Classification (NCBI taxonomy): domain Eukaryota; kingdom Metazoa; phylum Chordata; class Aves; order Passeriformes; family Muscicapidae; genus Tychaedon; species Tychaedon coryphoeus. The sequence goes on along the minus strand of WBND01000017.1, from coordinate 2,821,684 downwards.
TTGCTTCTAATTCTATCAACTCAAGTCTATTTAGACTGAAGTTTTCCATGCCACAAGATTGCCTCAGGCTAAATTCTTTTGCAAACTTTCAAGCTTAACTAGTTCAGCTATTTCTGAGAATAAGATGAGAAGAAAAATACCTATGTTGCTTAGGTCAAAACCAAACCATTCCTCACTTCCCTCAAATAAAACACTCCTTTGGAACACTGAGACAAGTACAAAAGGCAGAAACACCTACAGGTCCTGTTCCATGAGGAAAAGACAGAATAGAAGTACAAAGATTAGCTCCTACTGTAATTTTGAAAGTGATTAAACTACATAAATTCAGGAGTCTCTTATATTCAATCTTAATATTCCTTTTATATAGGGATGCAACTTTTTGGCTGTAACATGCAAAAGCATATGTAGTGTTTATACATGATTGAAGGCCATCTTAACATATTATTTGTCTTTATATTAGTTCTATGTATACATGTTATATATATATAGAGTTATATGTTACATATATGCATGTACACAACTGTAGCCATGCTAAACTCAGAATTTTATTGCTTTCCTTTTAAAACTCTTTGCCTTGACTGGAATAGAAATTCCCTCTTCTTTTGTGAACAGCCCGCTTCAGTCTTTGTTGACACCAAGAACTGCACAAGTATTTCAGCTACAAGAACTGCACATTCAAAAGCATACTTTTCTTGTTAGTGTCTTGTGAGGTTCAGGAGACTTGTACACTTTAGAAAGCTTCTACTGCAACTTATCAAAACAAATTACCAGCAAAACTCAGTTGCATTTTCTGCTACTCAGTGCTACAAGAACACATGAACCAAAAAACTAAGAGGGCCTTAATTCCCACCAGTGCCACACAGACAAGTCCATGACTTGTATTCTGATGGTGAAGTAGGCAAGTCTTTTTAAATCACCATGAATGTCTCATGCCATCAGTAAGAGATCCAAACTTTCCTGCTTGCAACTTTGCTTTTAAAAGTCCAACCAGAAATAATATCCAGTTGTTCCCTCTTTCTTCATAAAACACATGCTTCAAGAGTTAGTTTGACAGGGATTTCTGTGTTTACTGTCATTTCTTATTCAAAGTGATCTTGCTTATCCCTTACCTGTTCTGGAATCGAGTACTTAGATTATTTTAAATAATTACATATTTTCTAGAGCACACTATTAGCAAGGTTCCTTGTAAAAGCATCTATGGACTTACAGTTATTACTGCATGAACAAAAGATTACAATTTTTCCTTAACACCAGTTTCCATCTGGAAGACAATACAGCATTTGGGTCAGCTCTAGGCAGTATCAAGGCATGCAGTTGCCTAGAGAGATAGGCCAGTGTATGGGGCAAAACAGCCTTCCCTCCTGCCTATACCACAGTCCCAAAGAGACACAGATAGACATTTCTGCAAAATGCAGCATAGGGATCACAGGGCAGCAGTTTGCCTAGTATTTGCAGAAGTGACAAATGGAGCACTCTCCAAGTGTCCCATCCCTCAAGTCCTCCAGCAGCTGCAGCAAAAAGCCAAGGCTGCTTCTCCAGAGCTCTGCCCCTGACCTGGTGCTCCAGTCACAGCCTGTTCTTCTCCCTTTACCACGTGAGGAAAGATGCCTGGCTTGACTAGCCCAGATCTTCATACTCAAGAAGAAGTGTTATCCTCAAAACCCACCCAGCAGCTTTGCTGACCCCGGACTACAACAGCTCTTGGCGGCTTAACAGTCTGAGGCATTGTAAGCTGAGTGTGAAAGGAGTCCTTTCCCATATCTGGCTTCAAAAGCATCCCTACAACTGCCAGAAGTAATTTTGCTTGGCTATCTTAGCCCTAACAGTAATAAAATGAAGATTCATTAGCATGTAAGCATAGGACAAAGCAATAGCAACAGTGGTCATGATGTGCCAAACTCATACACAAATCAAACACCTTGTGAAACAAAAACCTAAGTCCTTGCAGCCTGAGCCAAGGGGGCTGCCTCCAGCTGACACAACCTGTACCTTCTCTGGACCAGATACAGGAAACCCCCTACACACACACACACCCACACCTATTAGTGGGTTATTTACAAAATAAAGCATATGGGAAACCGCACACTCTCATTTGGAACAGCTCCCCAAGTTAATTCTTGTGCCTTCCATGCTCTCCAATATATTTGGGAAGTATTATCTCCCCCTTTTTCCCTAACAGTGATGACACTCATGACAGAAGCTGCCTATTTGCCAGATCAGGCACATTTCACTACCTCAACACACACAGGTCCTGCAAGAGTCACACAGTAATATGAGTCAGTTAAGCATCACTAGAATTCCCCACATTCCCAAGAGTTTATCCTGTTTACTGAACAATCTCAACACTGAGGACAGGATCTGTGACACTGAATATTACAGATGGTGTCCATGGAGGATGGGGGAGAGTCCTTGAAAACCCTTCCACTAGGAAGGGTTCAAGCCCTCCACCCAAGCTGGACAGGCAATCTCACCAAGACAGAGCAGTTCCCTCAAGCTGACAAGGCCCTTGAGAGCACAACAGATAAGCATGCATATGAAAAATAGCTAATTTTATAGACGTGTATGAAATATATTGTTTTACATCAAATATGAACCCATATCAGAAACAAAAATCACAAAATACCTTGCCCACATGTATGATTCTCCCATGTGAGAGTGTACAGAAAGACATTTAAGAGGTCTGTGCTGTCAGATTCTTTTGGTGCTCGAGATCTTTTCATTCTGCTATCCTTTGCATCAGTGACTCAGTCATACATTCCTTAAGGACAGAAACTTCTATTGGTGGCAATGGGGAAAAGGCAGAGACATTTATCACAAGCTACAACAGAGCAATATTCTGCCAATACTGCAGTCATTACCAAATTGTTTTTCACAATGCTGAAAAAAAAATTCAAGATCCTCCTTTTCAATGCTATGAAGAACATACGCATTTCCATAAATCATGCAATCACCACTTACAGCACCAGATCCCTGTAAAAGAATGCATCAGCTGAAATCTTAATTTGTTTTCCTTAGATGCTTCTCTCCTATTAGGTGACATTACATCTTGTTCTTAAACAGTGAAACTATAAATTACCCATTTTAATAAAACCTATTTTTCTCTGTCAGAATGCTGTTCAAAATGTTTTTCACTAGGTTTTTATTTTCATGCTGACACAGTTACTGAATTATAGTTTATTGCAAGCAACTGTTTTCAGATCAATTCCTTAAATCAAACAGTTTAGGTGATACTGTATTTTCTATGCATACCAATTTTGTAAAGCTCAATGTTTAAGTGCTACAGGAGAAACACCCTTCTCTCCTTACATGATTGTTTCATGAAGAAACAGAATAAAGAAGCAGTGCAGTTTCAGGAGAAACTGAGCAGCACAGATAAATTTACATGGAAATGTAATTTGCAATTTACTCTCACATCTTAAGCAGCTGCCCTTTCTTTGGAAAGGCAACTGTTCTTTCAAGGTTCAGTAGGCAACAAAGTTGTTAAATGTTTTCTTGGCAACTAATTTTTTTCTGGTCCTGAAAAAAATTCTTTTAGGAACCACAGTATGACTTTGGGAGCTTAAAACATGTCCTTTTTCAGTCATTCTCCAGGGCAAAGTCATATTTTTAACACAGCCACTGAAGATCCAACTCTGAAACTGCCCTGATGTATTCAAGAAGAATCAGTCACTTATCTAAGAGCTTCTGGTGTCTACACAAACAGCAAACTGAGTAGTATCTGATAAGGTATTCGACTCCTGCTTCAGTATATAATATTGAACAGTAAGCTCTGAAGATGTTCACTGCAATAATCAAATTCAATGTCATTCTTCAGTAGATATTATTTTTCCCTGGAAAATACAGGGCTGTGCTTAGGTCCAATCTACTTATATTAAGAAACTTGTCAATTTGGGACATTCTTTCATACATAAAATTAAAATCATGTTCTTTTAGCTACTTAATTGCACCAACATCTAAACAATATTCATGTAGGCTAGCCATCAGATAGATGTTATATTCAAAAAGAAGGAAGGGAGCTATAGGGCCTTCTCAAAACTTGTTTCAAGAAAACATTGCAGTGAGAGTGGCCACATTAAACAAAGATATCATGAGCTGAACTCTGTATTTATGACAAAAATCACCCTCAAAAAACTATCCATAACTTCTTCCCAGTCACCACACAAAGACTTAGTTCACCTAATTCACCTTCCAGTTATTGGAGATTACTTTTTTTAGCCACAACCTTAAAACCTCATTAAGGAGGAGGGGAAACAAAATTCTCTATAGTAACTAGCTGTGGTATATCCAGGCAATCTAGGATGACATAGGTTATTGATTCCTGTGATTCAAATGACTGCATAAGACAGAAACTTGACGCAGTCACAAGTTCATGCACTCACTCGAGCAGGAGGTATGCACACAATTTAGGGCAGATCTGACCACTTGTTCTGTGGTGCTTCCCTTTCTTAGCATTCAGAAAAAGGTCTTTCAAAACTGAACCTGTACATAACTCTTGGAAGGATTACAGATGTTCTCCACAATTTTCTTTTGCACATTATCACAAATAAAACCAGTTTGTTTGAAATACTCCATCCACCTCCAGAGAAATACCAGGAACCATCAACACAAACGAGTACATGAATGGTACATGATTTCTGCTGTGTGGCACCATACAGACATCTTTTTGAGAGAACAAGTTGCTATGAGACTCTCAAGACTATCAATAACCTACTGCTAATTTCATGTTAACTTTTCATGTTAACCTTCGTTGTACCCACCTTCACTTTGTCACTTCACACTAGCAGCTCAGTTAAATAAATTTCTAACAACTACATTAAAGTAAAATCCAGCATAATTCTTCTCTTGCACTTTAATGCACTTTAATCGACTGGGTGCTTTCAGTCCTCTATTCAAGAGTAAAACAAAAAATCCACTGTTGTTAATATATCCCAGTGAAATTACAACCATTTGATTAGATATGCCAGCATCAAGGCATATATAATAGCAAATGGCTAAATTCTTCTCAGTCAACAAAAGAAACCCTAAAAGGATAGTTCAACAGCACAACAGTGATATCACCATTTAAATACTGAAAATTTACTCCAGCGAAAAAGGTACAACCAACCATCTGCATCTGTGAATATGCCAAAAAACAGGGAATTGTGTGTCAGATCTAACTTGCATTGAAATGCAACTGTCTTCTCTTGTGCCCTTTTAAAACTGTTTTAATTGATATACAACCAAGCTGAGTATGTAATTTTGAATAACCATATTGCAGATATCAGTATGAAATCTCATATGTTAAATTATGCAGCATGGTGAAAATACAAAATTCCAATTGACTACAACTGCAAATGCCCTGCATGCAGACGTGTGCTCTTCCGATCTTGAAATCTCATATGTTAAATTATGCAGCATGGTGAAAATACAAAATTCCAATTGACTACAACTGCAAATGCCCTGCATGAAAATTGAGATGCTCTACAGGAAAAAGAGACTGCATTTCTAATCAACCACTAATAAACCCTGGGCAAGAGTAGCCGAGATAAGGAGGGGGAGGGAAAAAAACCCCAGTATGTTTTCACAACCTAAGGGACAAGTCCTCATGTGTTGTCAACACAGGATACAGATAATGCATACATTAAAGTTAAAGAATGGTATTTCAGATAGCTCATTACCACAGCATTCAATACCTAGCTAGGTAAAGTGCTTTACAGAAGCATATGACCTAAGGATAGTTTTAAACCCAGTATAAACTCAGTTTTAAAATAGAGTTCGACCTGGAAGTATATGGTTTTCTGTTAGATGTATCCATATCTCCTTTGATTTCTGTGGATAGATTTGAAAACAGATGCAAATATACATTCTACCTATAACATATACATATATCTTCTAATATCAATTTTTTTTAAATGAAAACCAGTGAGCAGCATTCTCTCTTGTACACTGCAAAACTTAGCACTAAATTGCTCAGCAGATTCAGAATATACAGTGCCACTGAGTCCAGGAGCCCTGCTAAAAGCCAGCATAGTACTACAAGGTGACAGAACCTGTAAACTGTATCTGTAATCAAACTAACCCCTGTTGCATGCTGCTGATCTACTTTTGATGGATACTAATTGTGTCCCAGACCCAAATCCAAGAATAACTTTACATTGAGAGAACAGCTCAAGGCATCTCAGTTCAAAGAAATCACAAGGTTGACAGCACAAAAACAATGCAATTATCAAAACTTTGTCACCAACCTAACTAAAGCAAGCAAACGAAAAAAAAATGCACTTTACCTTTTTAAGGAACAATTTCTGCAATTTTCTGTGAGGCAGCTTTATCATCTTTTTTTCAGCATCCAGGATACAGGTCAGGCATTGCAAGTACTTGAGCCATTCTGCAGGGGCTTGACACCTTTTGCCTTGTCTATTAACTCGCTGCAGTCAGCTTAGCCCAATGCGTCACCAAACACCAGCCCAGCCCCACACAGATTAAAAGGCAAGAGCTAGGCTGGATCTCATTTTTTACTCAAACAAGGAAGCTCTAATACAGACACTCCAGCTGAATACTTCGGCTGTGTTGGCAGCACGAGGAAGAAGAGAACAGGTATGAAGTCTGCATTGCTCCCTAAAATAAACCCTGCAAAGTTAAAAAAGGTGCTTATACAGGGGCAAGAATTTACAAGAGAATGAAAGAGGCATAGAGATGCTCAGTATCTCACTGATCCTTTCAAATGCCATGCTACAGAAGAAACTCAGTGTCCAGGACTCTGAGCACGACCCAGCACTGCCTGCTGAGTGCAGCTTGTCACTGTGCACCTGTTAATTAAGCACATTGTATGTGATTCAGCCAAGCACAGGAAAGAGCCTGTCACTTATGTTCTCTTCAAATCATTAATGGGAAGACTTATTTCCTCTGAATAGTTTTTAGAAAAAACTCTACACAGATTGCAGGCAAAGATGTTATACACAGATACATATGGAGGTATTTATAGAACACACCAATGCTGAGTTCGATTCAATACCATAGGAACCAGCAATCATGGGCATTGCTGCCTTCCCTTTGGGAATTTGCCACTGAAGCTCAGCTGCAGATTTAGAAGGACAGGGCTCAGCAGCACACCAGTAATGCTGCATCTCCTGGGCCACTGCTGTTCTAAAACAGCAAGTGCTGTATGGTGATCTGATGTCAAACACTGTGTCCCTCCCAGTTATGCCAATGGGATAATCCCTATGTTTAAAAATGAACCACATGCTGAAGCAGCCAGTTTAATCAGTTTTAAAAAATCATTCCATGATCAAGCTACTTCCCTGATTAGTGTTTGAAGAGTCAGTCTGCATAAGAATACACAGAATTGTATTATGAGAGGAATTTCTTCCAAACATTACCAGTTGCTCCCAAATCTCCACCTTCTCTTTTAGTACTATAAATACTACTTCACATGGGCTGCAAATCTCTAATAGTCCATCTCTATCTGTATCATTTTTTTGCTATTTGCATGATTTTCTTATCACAAGGACTGTGTTCCTCTGCCCTCTTGCTGCCCATTCTTCAGGAGCTTAAGTACCAGAAGCCCTACCAAATGTTCTGCACCTAAAAAGGCACACATGCTTAACCTCCAGCAAGTGGCAAGGCGAGAGGCAAGCCAAGGGAAAAGGAGGTTAAGAGAGCTCAGCACACACTTGGCTGCAGAGGTTTGTGTATAAGGGAAGGCCAAACATGACAGGCAAACAAAAATGTAGTAAAATGCAGAACCAAACAGAGAACTATGGGGTGCCACTCTGCACCCCAAGCCCAGCTGGAGAGGCAGCACACTGGAAATGCCACAGAACAGAAGTGTAACATATGCAAAAATATCAGTCAGGAGAAAGACAGAGACCAAGGACAATTACTGTGATAAACCAGCAGCTGAAGATGAGCAGTAGACCTGGTTTAGATTATTCTGACTATTAAGCATTCAAACTGAAGGAGAATTCCAGACAAGTTTTCTGAAAAGGATCCTGCACCATGAGGATATCTATCATCACAACACAGAAAAGGTAATTCCAAGTCCAATTTCAAGAAATTGTTCAAAAACTGACAACTGGGGAACACAAGAAGCAAGATATGAGGTAATTCTTTGGTATATTATATGTTTGAAGCCTTTGGGTTCAATTTTAATAAAAGTTAGAAGAAACATTTCTCAGGAAATTCTCACTGTGTACCCTGTAAGGTGGAAAAAAATCCGAGATACCAGTAAAAAGGGATGGTGAACATGCCATAAAACCCACCTGGATGCACGTAGCAGAAACATTAAGTGCAGCTATAGGATCTTTGTCAAAGTTTCTGCTACAAATCAGCAAGTTTGTTTTTGAAACCTGAAGCCTTTCAAGTTTAAAAAACCCTGTGATTTTGGGGTATGCATTACCAAGGAGCCTATTACTTTTAAAACTAACAATTCTTTTTCCAGATCACCAGGACCTCCATAATTTCATAATTATTTGGCCCTATTTTCATTTCTGCATCCACATCCACAGAAGTTACATGGTTTTCCTCTACAAGAACAAATAAAGATTTAATAAAATAAAAAGAAAAATAAAATTTACAATCTCTTCTCTTTGAAGAGATCTTAAATTCAAGACTTCCTTCCTTTGAGATAATGCATAATCATCCCAGATTCTATATTCACCTTGTTCTTTAAAAAGTTTAGCTCAAGCTAAACATTTAGATTTAATCTGAAAATACCACAAAGACACTTCCGTGACTTCTAATACATAACCAGGTTTTGGAAAAAAAAAAAACTGTTTTACTGCAAAAGTCAAAGGTAGATTTTCAGTTGTAATTCCAAATCACTATGGTTTTGTTGTTTGTGTTGCTTAGTGTCTCTTTAAAAATCAAGAAAAACACTGAGGACTGAAGACACACCTTCAGCATTATTTTTAGGTATTTATCTATGTCTGGACGTCAAAATACATTCTGAATTCTGTCACGGTTACTATGGTAGATAATTGCTTTTTGTTAAATCTGACAGTGAACAGATGTAACACACACAGTTCCTGCTTATTTCAATCCTCTCAGCTTAAAGCAACATTTCACATATAAACAGGTCCTCCTAACTCCAGGTGCATAAACACCTTTGCTTCCACACACAGCTATCTGCCCTTTTCAAGTCAGTGCACTGCTACATGTTACACAGGCTTTGCTTGGGCAATTTACATGAAATCTGCTTCATTAATTGATGAATGCTTACTTCATCTTTCTGACCTAACCAAGAGAAGGAACACCATTGTTAAAAAATTGTTGTTGCTGTTTATTTATTTTTGTTTATGAACTACACAGTTCTTAGCAGGCCTGCTCCCATCTAATACTAATTCTCCTTGATATTAAAAGGATGGCATTAGTGCCCCAAGAGAAGCTGACCATACACAAATTCTGCAAGACTGAAAAAATAAAGCATCCTGTGTCTATATTTATATCCTCATAGAGAACATATATACAATATTTTCTATTAAAGAAAAATATAGCTCAGATTTTTCTTTCAATACAGTGTTACTCTTGACTTGAACCAATGTTAAAGAGTTCCATACAAATGTAGGTGGTATTAGATACTCTTTTCTACACCCACTTAAGTTACCTTTCCTTAGTAACTCAAATCTGAAAAGAGCAAATACCTCCCTTCTTTAACTCACATGGGTAAAAAAAGAATAGGAAGCATAATTTGAAAAAAGTGATTTTACCAGCAATTATAATATTAGTCCTGTAGCTGACAGGTTTCTATTTTACCTCCTGTTTTGATTTACAAATTCACAGACTTAAAAACACCAGGAGAATTTTTTAATACTAGTTAATTTCTGCATACTCAAAAAATCAAAACTGACATGTTTGTCAGCTTTTCCTCCTCAATTATTTTAAGGCATTACACAGAGAAGTGAATTTCTTCCTTTTTGATGAAAGGATTCCTCCAGGCACCTAGCTAATGCAAATCTGTTTAAGTTTCCTGGGGCTGACAGAGTTAAGGAGCCTAGCAGGGGAAAACACCCATGAGCATAAACAGGCAGCTCTCTGGCCACTACTCACAGTCTCCCTATAACTTCACATACACACTACTAGAAGCACCCCTTGCTGGAGGCAGAAGAAAGGGATGGGAAGTCATGAACAGAGCAACAGGACAACAGATAGGCTGCAAATAAGTCCTTGGCACCATGCTTCCCTACATGCAGTTTATCTGATTACCAAAAGCCACACATGTTCAAAGATGATCCTAAGGTGATTCCCAGAACCCTTTTTACTTTCCGGTTTCTACTGTGTTGGATCAGTGAAAACAAAGAAAGGAAATGACAAGTTCTGACTGTATTTTCAGTGTATTCTAACTCAGTAATTTGCTCTCATTTCATAAATGCCAGTAATGTTCTGTAGTGATCAAATACCTCTACTGACATGGTAAGGTTTGTAACACTGCACCAAGTTGAAATTGCTTACATTTGGAAACCCAATCCAGTGTCCCTAATAAATGCTGTTAATAAAGGCTAATAAATGCATTAGAGAGCCCTTCAGTAGAATTGCCAGAGAATCAGAGACTTGTTCCTCTAAATGAAGGTCTACACTTTCAAATATGCCCAAGTCAAGGAAATGCATCAAAATGTGTGATCATAGCACAGCTCGTGAAACTCAAGCATGATTCAGGCAGCACAACACCAACAGACACGCTGTGAGAGCTCAGCCTTGACAGCACCCTAAATTTTCAACCTGAAATTGAAACCAGGGCTTCTTTGTAAAGGTTCAGTGTGAATTATGGGACAACATCTCAGAGAAGGACCCTCAGAGAAGCCACTCATGGGCAAGATTCCATGCCTATCAAGCTTTCAAAGCAATTTAATTTCTGATAAGTACAAACCTTGCAAATACTTCCATTTAGGACCCTGACATTTAAAGAATTGCCTCTGAACAGAAACAAGTTGCATCTTCTCACATATAGGAAGAACAGCAAGGAAGCAGCTGACATTTTAGAGGAGTTTTACTCCTCACCCACAATGAGTACATAGCAAAGGTCCAGTTGCCACACAGGCAGCAAAATAAACAGCTGTACATCCCAGAGGAGGCTGCATGCAGATCAGAGGAGCTCTGCCAGATTTAAAGCTGTACCCTTGAGGAGCCCTGCTCTCCTGATGACCCAGCTCTGAAGTACCACACACCCTGTGGCTCTGCAAATGCAGCCTTATCAAGCCTGTGTTGCACCGTGTCTACCAGCCAAGTACCACACCCTAGTCAGCAAAATAGCTCTCAGCACTGGGAACCTTTGTCTTTTTTTTCCCCCTTTTTTTTTTTAAGTTTACGACCACTATTAGTATGATATAATCTCTCTCTAGATAGAGGTTTCTTTGACAAACAATGGAGACTAATTCAGCAACCTCAAGAGCAACTTAAAGTGTTATTTTTGTCTACAGATGACACTTGAATTACAATTTGGGGAACCATGACAGTTAATTTCCATCATAATCTAACATGCAGAGTGAACTTTCCAGCAACAAAAAGGTTAAATCTGGTACTTTCACCAGACAAACAGGAACCACTACTGTCATGCTGATCAGAAAAAATATGCCAACAGGTAACATGTCAAAGGAAACATAACACTGTATGCTCAAGCTCTGATCACAGAGAGAAATTTCTCTGACAACATTTGTGAGCAAAGACTGAACTTTTTAGACTTGCATTTTCAGTACCACACAACTTACTTCTGAGCCACTGCTTTCATTGTGGCAGCCTACTGCTAGGATTGCCTGGAAAAAGGGAACCTAATTTGCAAAAGAAGTTGGACTTTGGGTCTATCAGTTTCTTTCACTTAGGTATAGGATTCAGTTTTTATTTTTTTTATTTACTTAATTTTAATAAAAAATACAAAATACATTCCAAAATTCAAAGTGAGAACTTGAGTCAGAAGCACCTGGATGAAAAGAAACTCAAGAAGTACCAGGCCAAATCACGATCTTCCCACAAGTATAGCGGTTCTGACCTCTTACATGCAGATATATGTCCATGGATCCACTGAAAACAAGATTCTAGGGAGACACAGTGCTTCAGGGGAAGTACACACATTCTACTTCCAGATTCATGTTTTAGGCATACATTTTACAGCATTCCAAGGGGACAAACAGAATAAAGTGGAAAGGAAAAAAAAAAGGAAGCACTCAAGATGCCTTCATAAACACAAAGTCACTGGACAGAAAAAAAGTAAGACTGTGGCAGAAGAAATAACTGATGATTCATCTACAGCTGCAACCTGAAATTGCCTAGGGTTTTCTATTGGTTTTTCATATCCTTATGGTAGATCTGTAATTTAGATATATACTGGAAATATGGCATGTTAGTAAGTCATTTTGAACACAGATTCATATCTTCACCTGACCTTTCCAATAGGCAGAGTAAATACAAGTGAATAAGGTATATAGTTATGTAAGTTAATGTGAAAATGGAAAAGCTTTCATACCATAAACTGTTCTTATTACAGTAATCACTGTAAAGATTGACCCACATTGAGAGCAATTCCTTAGCACAGTGGACCAGGAAAGTCTATTGCCCAAAGTGACTGCCTCAGATTCAAACTAAGATCTCAGCCTATGATTAGAGTGTTCTAACAAGTGTTTATCTTGGATGGGGGTTTTTTTTGGACATTTTCAATATTCTAAGTTTATAGATTATCTAAAACCATACACTTCCAGAGTTACAATAATATTTATTGTTTTGGTAACTCTTATGCCTTGCTCATAGCTATAAAGGATATAAAAACAAAAGTAATACACGACTTAAGCCAGTGACCTTGGAGAAAAACAGAAAAGCCCACAACTGGAAATACCTCACATCTTTTCTTTAGGATAAAATAAAAAATCTTATCCTATTCTCTTCACTTATTAGTATCCAATTGAATCTAACTGCATCTTGATTTCATTTGTGATTCTTGCACATTTCAGACAAACATATAAGGAAGAAAAAGATTGGAGTTTCTTATATTAGTTAATCTTCACTTCCCCACACAAAAGCAAAACCACACAAACCAAAAGAACCATCTCCTGTTTCACATTTATTTAAAAGATGTTTAATATTCTTCCAACCTCCTCATATACATTTCTCTCCACTGCTGTAATAATTTTCCCCCAACCCTTTGGTCTCAATTACCATATTTCTCTTTACTTTTTCAAAGGTGAAGTGACTGGAACTGAAAAGAGGGTTCCAACTGAGAAAAATCAGCACAGTGGCATAGCTCTGCTGGTACTGCCTATTCACCTCCTCCTGCCTACAGTACTCCCCAGTGCTTCACAAACAGAAAGAGAATTGATGCTCCAAAGCCTGTGTTCTGCATCTCCCACAGTGGCACAATACTTGGCACAACAATGCCTTCCCTGCATACTGTTAGCATTTTGAAAGAGATTTCTAGAAATAGCTCTGCTACTGACTTTAAAAAAAAAACGGTTTTGTTTTGGTTTTTTCTCTTCACCTCCAGAGCTTTTTCATTTGATTAAAGATGCTATTATTCTTCTATTAAGACATTATGTGGATGTACCAAAAACGTGAATGTCAAATATAATATCACAAGGACAACACAGAAGTTCTTTGCTCATGGATTTTAAAAAAATCCATTTTCCCACTGACTTTATTATCTCATGTACAATAGCACAATAATACTCTCTGTCATCATTTCAGTAATTTCTACAGTTGATCATAACCTGTTGCAGAACAAACTCTGCTAGATAAAGTCCCCTCAAAATAATGTGCTAGGGGATTGATGCTTGGAAAATATAGAGCTTCTCACAGAAGTGTTACCTTGCACGTGAGGCAGAGGATCCAGAATTTTAAAAGCAATAAGGCAGCAAAAACACTGTCAATATAAGGATGGTTCTAAAGTTATATTTACAACTTTCAGTTAAACCGAAAAAAGCCAGGAAAAGAGCAATAAAAGCTGTAGCTTGATTTAGGCAACTGCAAGATCTATTTAATTAAGGGTTAGCTAATATAGGACTGTATGTTCACTGAATAACCTTCCACTGAACTTGACGTATTTTCTATCTAATTAATGCAGAATTTTACACTGTTTACATCTTTCAAAGCTTCTATATGAACAAGCACCCAAAGAGCTACCATTAGGACTTTATAAATTTGGTCTGTAATGCAAGAGAGCAGTTAAATTTCCTTTCAAATTCTTATCTACAAATTTACAAGGGAATATGGAAACAGGATTTTGAAATTTGTGTTAACAGCAAACTTGCATTAAGTTTGGACTGAGGGAACAAGAGGACCATCTGTATGTTGCATAGTTAGCCAAGCTGTAGGATGCTTTACAGGATGGTTTGCAGAAATTATCATAGTTCTGACTCATAAATGGCAAATTATATGTTTGGGCTGAAGTCATTTAACTTCAGCAAACTCAAACATAATCTTCTAATAGCTCCATTAAACAGCACCGCTACCTAAAGGAAAATATCATTCCAGAACAGTACAAGCAAATGGCTGAAGAAAATATTTCATGCCTTAATAGATAATGATGAACTAGAGATGGTGTGAGTTAAGTAACAGAAACCCACACCAGAGACCTGTGCTTTTAAGAGCTTGTGAAACCATTTCTAGATTGTACAGAATCCCTCCATTCACAGATGTAACAGATAATTGGATATGGAGAACACTTGGAGGTGATTTGGGTTGAAAGACACAAATTCTGGTGGAAGTTTTGCAGTTTGTGAGTTAACAGCAAGAGAAAAAAAAAAACTACATTCATCTGCTCTAACAATTCTTGTCTAACATTAGCCATGAACTTTCATCCAGCTTGTGCCTATCTGAAGCCAAATATCTGGGGTTTGGCTAAAGCCAGTTTTCTAGAGAGGAATTCAATTCTGACTTGAAAATTACAAGAGAAGGACGAGCTCACTTCCAAAATCTAAAATATCACTTCCCACACTCCCAAAAATCTGCCAGCAGTTTCTATCTCTGTTCTCAGTGCTGGGTCTGGGGTGCAGGCTTCAGATTCCAGTTACAGCCTCTCACACCAGGTCAGTGATTGTGAGAGTTTCCCAGCACTGCAAATGTAGTACCCACTTAAGTGTACACTACACTTTTGAGTCGGTTCTTATAATTAAAAAAAAAAACCTTTAAATTAGTATTCAAAGAAATAAAAACTCCACCCTAAAAATGACTGAAAAGCTACCCAAATTCTAATACAATCATTCATATTTTGACTGATAAAATCTCTTTTGCCAAACAAGACAGACCTCTGCTGTTGGATGATGTTACTGCAAGTTTCCTCCTCACCCTGGGATAATTCCCTTGGGCTGCTTTAGGTTATAGCTTGCAGTGCAAAGCAAGGCTCACTGCACCATAGTGGCATTTGAGGTGGCTTGTTGGCAGAGGTACAAGATGAGGTGGTCAGTCCCTCCTTCCTAAGGGGAATTTCTTGCTAAGGGGCCCATTTCATGGAAATAAACATGCTCAGAATCTCATAAAAAGCTACACTTGGTGGCACTACTATTGCTCCTAAAAATAAGGTGCTATAGATCTCACAAGCAGAATTAAAATAGGCAATTGCCAAAACTAAGAAATTTCAAGATTTAAAATGAATGCATAAATATTGCATTTGGATATTCCACAAGCATCAAAATGGCAGCTTGTAGGTCAGCTTTCCATTGACCTGAAGTTTATGACACTGGGATAAAAAACGTCTGCCACTCACAGCATTCCAAATTGCATGCCAACTCTGTCAAAGTTAAATTACAGCTAACTCAAGCTACCCAGTGCCAGTCTCCCTGTCAGATCCCTGTGCTGCATCACAGTTACTGTGGACTGCAATATTGCTGTGATGGTGTTGCAAATACTGGAGAGGAAAACGTGGTTTCTTATTTGGTTAAGAAACAACCAGTACCCTCCTGTCCGTTGCACCTTCCATTGAAATGGCTATGATTTAAGAAACAGAACTATCCTTCCTCACTGTTCAAACAAGAGAAGGGAGGAAACAGGCTAAAATCCCCATTGATAACAATTTGGGTTGGAAGCAACCACTACTAAGGTAACACAGATGAACTACATGCTCAAAGAAGTCAGCCCAAAGTCAGATTTGACTCAGATTCTGTGGCAGAAATGAGATAGTTATAAGCTGGGGTATGTTTCAGAGGCAGGATTTGGACAAAGGGGTATTGTTTCTTTGAATACTCTGCATGGGTGTGTCAACCCAGAGAACCGAAGCCTTGCTACAAAAAATAAATAATTATAGCTATGATAATTGTTCTCTATAACAAAACTCAGTTTAACCATCTGCAACAGAGTTACACTAGGTGCAGTTTATTATGGTACAATGATACAAGACACATCACAGCAGTTTAAAACACAGATATGAAAAAATTTTTCTGGAAGCTTTGGTGTACCTTAAAATCAAGACTATGAATATGTAACTGCCATGGTTAAGTTTCACCCTGCTTTTTGGACTTGTTTCAACCTTGCAAGACATCTTCTCTTTTCTTCAAGAGGGTAAGACACTCAAGAGCTACCACTTATTAAAAGGCACAGCATTACATTAGTTTCGGCAGCATAAACACCATTTTTAATGTCTAAAGTATGACAGCAATGTGACTAAGGCAGTTCCATCTGTAGAAAATACAGTTAATGACTGTCTTCCATAATGCAGAAATGTGTCTGATGACCTAAAATCAGTCAGCTGGGAAAGGAAATCAGGTAAAAAAAGGGACCACACTTTCCAGCTGCCATGGTTGCTCACTACAGCAGGATCTCTGCTATCTGCTGGAAAGATGAGCAAGGGGACAAGTCAGCTGTCAGATTTCCAGACTGAAAACTTACATATAAAAGCTTTGTGACATCCAAAGCTTAAAGTAAATTTTACTGAGCTTTGCAGTAACTTCATGAGGTGAATATTCAGTTCTACCCAGCCCACACTAGGTGTCACTCCTTCCCCAGTATGTCTGGGCACAGGCATGTAGGAATACAGGGAACGGGTATTCCCAAAACACTAGTTTTTCTTCTAGATTACTAAGGGTCAAGCTTGCACAGTGGCCAAAGAACAAGAATAAAAACAGTTTTCTGTTCTCATGGACAAATATTAAGAAACTGCATGCTTTGTCTTTAAAATGCGTTCTTGTAAAGCTGGGATGGTCTCATAACTAAACCTAAGCAAGGTTAAAAAACAGCCAACATGGAGCCACAGTAAGTACAATCTGATTTCTGTAGGGAAATGAAGAAGCTAACAGACTTTTAACTTGTTTTTATGAAGATGACGTTTCCCTGAGAAAAGGCAAGTCAAAGTTACTCTGCCAGAAGAAGAGCTAATGGAGCCCGTTTCTCAACAGACCTATGGCAATGGTTTCTTGGACATCTTTCCTCCTTCTAGCCTTTTGGACAGAGACATATCACACAGATTTCCCAGCATGCTTACTGTATTGACTAGTACACGTTGATTTGTGACCAGGGACAGTTGTGCTTTTCCATCCCTTGGTAGGGTACTGCTTTGAATCTCTGCTCATTTGTGAACATTCACAAAGTCTTTGAGAGCAGAGGTCTAAGTGCCTGCTCCTCCTTCCACCTGAACTGCAGCTGGCCAGGGTATTCATACTGTTGGGATGTCTGACCGGTGTGATTGCACACATTGCTTCCCTAGGAGCACCATAAAGATCTAATCAGGTCAATAAACTTCAACATCCTTGAACAAAACTGCTGGTTAACCGCTTGCTTACGGGTCAAGCACTCCCAGAGTACAGCAGTTTTCAGTGCAATTCTATAAAATGAGACTTATTTTGTCCCCATGACAACAGACTGCAGTCATGTCCACACCCTGCTTAGGAGATGGGATTGCAGTCTATTTGCCAGCTTCAATCTAGCTAGTTCAAGAAAATGTTACAATACATCCTAAGTATATGGGTTAGGGTCTCCACACTGAGTACACACTCAACTAAAGATCATACTGTCACCACATCTACTCCTGAGACAGAACTTTTCTGTCCCACAGCTGCAGAAATACCACACACAGCTGCAGGGCAGCACTTGGTAAGCAATGCACATCATGTTATCTGATATTATTTCAACGTGCACTTTACAAGAATATGATGTATTCAGATAAAAGGCACAAAGTGCACACAGTGTGCCTGTGTCATTTCCACCTCAGCCCCACAGAAAAAACAAAATAAAAAAACCCCATCACAACAGAAAACCAAACCCACAACCCAGTTACTTAAGAAGTTTGTGACTAATACAGACACAGAACAGGGGGGGCAGCACTTCCTGTACCACAGCAGGCCTTGGCTCCATTTGGCCCTTTTGCCTAGGAACGTTTCCAAGTACTACATTATGCTAAAAAGGTCATTGACCTGAGTATGTCTGAATTCATGCCACCAGGGTAACATTCAGAAACCTCAATTAAATCTCTGCTTTCCTTAAACACAATTCATCTCTACCCCTCACAACACTAAGTTCTGGTAGGCCTGTGAAATTTCATGTTGTGCTACAGCATCACATGATGAAAACTATTTAATCCCTTGTATAGGGCTGGCACCATCTTCAGTCACTGGATATTTCTGCTAATTCACACAGACTGAAGCAGCAAAGGGCACTCAGCCTCCTCAAGACACCTACCTGGGGAAGGACTTATGCTCGTTCCATGTCCTCAAGCTGTGAGGAAAGTTGATTCTGGTCTCAAACATTGGCTTTGTTTTAAGAATTGGAAAAGTCACACAGCAAGGTCTTCTGCTTCTATTTCACAGATTTCGTCTAGTATTTATATATGAAGCAAAAATGCTTCAGAAAGAAGAAATCATTAGGTTATTAATTTCAGTCTTGAGTAGATCATTTGATCACAGTAACTTGCCATACACAATGTCCAGATAGATTTGGGTGCCCAGATCAGCAGTTACCTGACTCTCCATAAATGGCATGCCAAACTCTTTACTTTTTCCTAACCTCATAAGGACAATGGGAGGGGAGGAAAAAACCTATTCTTGAAGTTTCCATGTCAAACTTTGGACCCCAAGGCAAGTTTCCGTTCCTCATAGAGAGGACAGCTATCTCTCCTTTAAAAAGCTGTGGCATGCAGTCTTCAGACATGAGTTTCATGAGAAAAATCTGCTATTCAAGACCAGAACAAGACCCTAGGAAAGATATTTAAGGGCAAAAGGGCAGTTTATTGTTGATGACAACAT
Source organism: Tychaedon coryphoeus (assembly GCA_013398595.1). Lineage (NCBI taxonomy): Eukaryota > Metazoa > Chordata > Aves > Passeriformes > Muscicapidae > Tychaedon > Tychaedon coryphoeus. The sequence continues at coordinate 2,802,560 of WBND01000017.1, read as the reverse complement.
AAGCAAGGAGACTTGTGGACAAAACACTATGCATTCCCAACCACAGTAAGCAAATCTTCCAGTATTTCTTATCTTTAAACTCTACAGTCACAAGATCAGGTCAAACTCCAGTTTTCATTATATTTTCTGAAAATATTTGTCTTGTTCATCTGTGGAAAGCCTAACAGAAAATAATAATCAGTATTCTACTACATTAATATTAAATTTCCTTTATTTTTACAGAGAGGAGAAAGTTTTAACAATACAAGTTAGTGACCCTAGATTCAAGTGATCAGCAGTATATCTGGATGTTGCACCATACTTAAGTCCCAAAGAAATAACAGCTAAAACAAACAGTGCAGTAAGAACTCCCCAGATTTTTCCAAGACATCTCCAGGTAATCTGGCAAAAAAATAAAAATCACAAATCCCACAGGGTTACTCCATCCCCTGTGATAAAAAAGTCCAATTTCCCTGTCAGCTGCAGATAGAGGTTCAGACTGTAATCACCCTGCAGGTACCACAGGGAAGGCATCCAGCACTCGTATTCTTTGCTGAAGAGGATTTGCAGGTGCTCCCTCATCCTCCAGGTTTTTTTATTATGAAAGAATCACCCTAATCCAAGTTAGATTTCCTGTTCAGAATTGCACAAGCCATTATTTCCAGACAGCTAGAAACTTATTCTGCTTCTCATGCTGTCAGCATCTGCCTCCTACAGCACTTACTGTGCCATTAAATGCTTCCCCCAGCTTTCAGCCAGGAATACAGAGCTGCTTCATCTCATAAAAAGCAGCTCTTCCAATTCTTCATGAGGGTCCATCCACATTAGTTAAAGAATAAAAGGCAGGCAGAAGGAACAAGCTAGGCAAAACAGTATTTTAATGATCCACTCATCTCCTGGGGCCTCGCCTCATTCAAGCTGTCCAGCTGAGAATCTGTACGTCTTTTCAAGGGGAAAATTCTCTGCTAAAATCAGCCTCACAAGTACATTAGAAGCATTTGGTCTGCACACATGTTTTTCTTGCTGGCCAGTCACATTTAAGTAAGTGTATAGCTGGCTTTCTAGCAGTCTTACTGAAATCCAAAACTTTCAGCAAGTGTAAAGAACACTATACCAAGCACAAATTATCAAATTTAAGAAGAGGCCCTGTAGACTGACAAGCTTTTTCCTTTAATATCTACAGCAAAGAAGAAGTTTCCAGAAGCACTTCTACCCAACATTTATAACTGAGTGATAAGAAAAGCCAGTGGAAAAGAAAGCTCACAAAGTGTTCTGTGATAGTCACAGTTGTTTAAGTCACCAACCAGATGGAAACAGTTGTTTTGGCCACTTGTTGCACGTAGCTATGCTTGCAATGTGCTTTTAAAGGCCACCAAGATATTAAGAAATATAAGAGACAGTAATACCCTGAAGAAAAAGATTGGTAGTAATATTTAGAGAACAGGTACCAGATACAGACTACTTTAAAAAACAGAAAACACCAAACCCATCTCCCCCTCAAAAAAAACCAAACCACACACACTTCAAAAATAAAAAAACAAAACAAAACGCACAATCATAAAGCCTCCACAAAACAGCACAAAAGCAACTTGGAAGGCATTTCTGGCTTTTAAGCCTGCTTCAACCCACTCTGCAATAGCCAGGTGACCTTCACCTCCAGGCACAGTGGGTGGGAGTTAAGAGACAGACAGTTTAAAATATTCTGTGCTGATGCCCGTACACCACCTTCCAAGAACCATCACAGTCACAGCACCAAATCTGGCAAACTGATGAAGCCATCACTTCAAACCTGCAACAAGAACTTCCCATAGCTCTAGATATTCCAGAAAGTGAACTCTGGTTTAAAGGGAAAGCATTTCACAGTAAAGAGAAACAATGAGTTGCCATACCAAACCACTCTGTACCTGCAATCACAGCCCAGTGTACCATTAATTAGCATCTAAACTATTAGAAAAGTTAAATATGAAAAAGTCAGGTCCCTTCAGTACATTTGCCAGTCTACAGGATTTAGAACTAAATGCATATTTCAGGCTTTTCAAAGAAGCTTGGTCAGATTTTCTCCTAAAAATGATAGAGCAACTTAGGAGAACAGTTTAAAAAAAAAAAATAGGACTGGGCAAAAAACTGGAAGAGCGAAGATGACTAAAGGCTAATTTTGTACTGGTCTAATCAGTCACAACAATGACTCATCAAGTTAAGAGATAAACAGTTATTCCATGCAGAAGCTGAACTTAAAATCTCTTCTCTCCCAATTCAGACATTCAAGAAAGTTTTTTATTCCTTGTCAGTTACATCTGAAAATATTTATATTTTTAAGCTACATTTACAAATGAGTTTACGGCAAAACTAAAGAGTTAGAAAAGTCAAAACAAGGATCCAGGTATAAAACCACCAGAGACTCCTGGCTGGTGGTCTAATGTGCGTGACAACTCCTGCTTACCTGTCTGGAAGATTTTCAATTCCTGTTTCAAATCCAGAAACCTGGAGGGCTCCAGGGACAAGAACTGGATTCAGCCTGTCTTCATCAATAGGATTGTATAAGCCTCACCTAGACATCAAAGCCTCTGAGGTTTTCAAATTTTATAACTACCACAAAGCAAACAAACAAAAAAACCACACACGTTCTTCGTTTGCACACTAAATATACATCTGTTCATCTTGAACATTTTTAAGTTATTAAATATTCTTTTCACACAGATGCTTCAAGGCTGACAGTATGCACACCAAATACTTTACCTCCTGTCCAAAGTCAATTATTTATTCAAAGCTGGTTCTGAGAACCAAAAAGGTGGGCAAGTCTGCCAACTACATGCAGCATATTTCAGGAAAATGACTCACTAAGTTCAGAATGTTTTACACATTTAATTAAGCCTTACACTAACTCCAGCTGGCAAGCAGGAGTATGAATCATGGAAGCTGGATCTCAGGAGCAAACTCAAGGCAGCACAAAAACTTCACTGCTTGCTTCTGGAGCTGAACAATGACTTACTGAAGCAGGGATCCAGGAGGATACTCCTCACTCCCTAGGAGTAGGGCACAGATAGGAGGCAAGGGGGAGGCAGGAGGGAACTGCCATGACTTGGAGCCCAGGGGCTGCACCAGATAGTCTCTGCTGAGGCACTGACATCAAACCCTCTGCTGATCCCCTCTGTGCTGCTACAGACACTGCAACACTGATCTACTGCTCTGCCCCTTCAGTGCCTCCCACAAAGAAAGATGCCAGCTTCCAACAAAGGGTGGAACCTCGAGGACAAAGAGGCAGTGGCAATGGTGCCATTAGCACCATTTTTGTGCCATCACTGTGCACACCGATACACATACTCAGACATTACCATGCTGTTACTTGACATATGAAGCACGGCAGTATCCTGAGCCCCTTTACTGAGATAGACTACTAGTAAAAGAGATCAAACTTAGACAGAAAAAAGTCCTGATGCTAAAATAAAAACCATAATGCACATATATGCCTTATCCTGTTGTCCACAGGCTGCCCACTCCCACTGGTGACAGCAACGAGCTAAAGTAAATACGAACACAGAGGAGAGCTCTGAAGTCTCACAAAACCACAAAAAATGTACAATAGACATTTAGTTTAGAAGGATTTGCAGAATATGCATTAAATGTGCTATAAATCAGCCTACATCACAACCTTTAAAAAAGTAGAGAAGTAGCACATATAAAAAACCATATACACACCGTTAGCTGGCTGCAAGGAAACAAGCCCAGTCATTGTCCTTTGCACTCTTACAATATGAAATATGTAAAGTAGTTTATAATTAAATTCCCATACACTCACAGTGCTGTTAGTGTATCCCTCTCCATCCTCAACATCCTGACCTGCAGGATGACAAGCTTCCCGTGTTAGACAAGGGACACAAGGAAACAATCTTCACACAGTCAGGATCTCACTGTTACCATTTCAGCCAGCACAAAGTTGTACAGCTGAGGGCATATGTACTGCAGAACAGAGGTACGGGAAGATCAGAGGTCCCCATTATAATAGCAGATTAGGTTTTTCACAGGTGTGCTTGGATTTGCTTCCTTGGTCAAGTTGAAACCAGTAAGAAACATCCTGCCAGATGCAGTTACTGCCCTCCCCTAGTCAAAGGGCACTGGTGTTAAACATTTAGCTCAGAAGAGAGATGTTTGTGGCAGAGGTTGCACTGACTTTAAAAACCTGTCCCACTAATGCACTTGAGGCTTCAGGTGGCCACACCTACCCTGTAAAAGGAAATATTAACTCTTCAACCATTCCCACACTATTAATCTGAACAATGCTAAACTCCTCACCATAGTTACCAACACTGAGCTATCAGATAGCAAAACTCTTCATGCAACCCTAAACCAAGCCTGATTCAAACCAGTAAGTAAGCAGGGAAAAGCTGTCACCTTCTTATACTTTTTCATTCACCTTCACATCCACAACAATATCTTGTACAAGATGTGCATCAAGCCTGGATATCAAGTCACATTTAGTATTGTGCTTTACTGCTTAAATATTTGTTGAATACTGGAATCAGATGTTTATAAGATTTAATCACTTGTCTGTCTACAGAAGTAAACAAACTACACACTGCAAACTGACAAATACCATTCAAACCTACAGACTGGAAGCTGACAAATACTACTCAGATCTCTGAGCTATGTTAATCTGCCTTTCACTCAACACGACTGTTACCCACAGATACATATTAATATCGGCAATAAGATTGCTTCTCATACACCATTTCCAGAAGAAATCTCTCTGTGAAACCAGATGCATACTCTGGAGCTTCAGGACTACCTTCTTCTCCCTGAAGGGTGATAAAACCTTATGCCAGTCTAGGAAAAACCAACAGCAGGAAACTCAAGAGAATAAACCAATCAGATATAGAAATAAATTCAGACACACACCACAAATCTCCTACAGATTCTCTCTTGACAGATCTTCTGACTATTCTTGTGCCCTGTGCATCTAATCTACAGCCTAACAAATCTCATATAAGTTATTAAACCTTCAGTTTTCTCCCAAGAGTAAACAGCATTACACGTAGCAAGCATAGGCATTCAGCTTTGTCATTTTCTTCAAGCATTTGGCTGCTAACAGTACAAGAGACCACTTTAGGTGAATCTAGACAGCTGTTTGAGAAGGAAAGCCCAAGAACACCTGTGTGGATCAAGCTACCCAGCACACAGCCCTGCTGGGATAGAGTCCTGCCCTTGCTTGGCACCCACAGCACTAAAGGACTAAGGCTCCTTCTGACAAGCAGGGAGCCCAAAGCATGCTGCCCTGGGAAAACTTCCCTCTGGAGAAAACCCATCATCTCCAGCTCTGCAAGCAGCTGCAGGATAGGCTCTAAGCAGCCCTCACCTCAGAGGCCTGTTGTGTCAGGTAGAGTCAGGAAGCTGGGATTCACTAAGCATCCCTTTGCTCTAGCTTTCATTTTAGGAACAGAAGTCAGCCCTCCTTCTACTGCTGCACTCCCCTTTCTAAGGGAACTCTCCAGACTGACTTCAAAAGAGATGAAGAGACCAAGCATTTCAAAGACTTTAACTGAAATGATAAGTAAATAACACTCCCTCCACCATGCCCTCCCTATTCAGCTGTGCAGAGTGCTCAGAGCAGCTCAGACCACTGCTGCAGCATTTCAAGCAGGATTTCAGAAACAGTTTTAAGATGACAGACACTCAGAGGAGGCTCAGTGACATAACCAAAACACTACTCAAAGCAGTTTAATTCTGTTGTAACAGCTTCCTTTATAGAAAGGATGAGTCACAATCCTTAGCTTTCTTAAGAAAGAAATAAAGCAAAACATGTTAAAAGCTGCTGTAATATATACTGTACAAGTCTCTCAAGACTGCTCATCATAATAGAAGATTTTTATAGAAAAACGCATGAGATTATACCAACTAAACATGCATGATTAATGGCACAAACCAGGAAGCAATCCACTCAAATGACAGGTCTCATGTCAAGAGTATATCCGCTTTAACAGCTCCATACTTCTCCCTGTTCTGTTTGCAATGTTTGCTTCCATAAGAGGTATTGTTAAATATACGTATTACCTTTTCCCCCGAGTTGAAAATTGAGGATTGGACTGAAAATACATAGTTTTAGATTAGTAAATGGTAAGGACCCCTCAGTTACTGATTACTGAAGGTGAGAACTGTAGTTGCTAGTGTACAAAAGGATCAGACTTCTTGTTCAAGTGCTAAATATTAATAAATATGCCTAATCTGCACACTTAAATCCCAGACCACCCTGAATAACTAAAGACACCAATGAAAGGGATAGACTGTACTTCAATCATCCATCATATATGTGAATGCCAGTTAGAATCTACTGTTCTTACTCTCTTTCTTTTTTTTATGTTTGTTATCAGAAAGAATGCTTCTAGACCAGATTAAACAAACCTAGTAATCACTGCAACTACTGATCTCACACAATTAAAAAGGGGAGAAAACATATACAAAATAAAGACTAAAATAGAAATCAGGAAATCCACATCCACTTTTGATGAGACAGGTCTGAGCAGGGGCAGAATTTGTCATTTATAAAACTCCTCACACCAAAACTGAAATATTTAGAAGACTTCAGGTTTCTACCTTGTATAATTACAAAGAGGTGATTTGATCATGGTACCTACCCTTCAACAAACTCAGATTTACCAGGAGTTCTACATAGATGCTGGATCAAAGTTTTGAACAACTGGGAACTTGCAGTTAATTTCACAGACAATATTGTAAAAAACACCCATCTGCTAATCTAGACACCAGGTCTTTATATTCAGCCCCCACTTTCCTGGTGTTGAAGCAACTCTCTTTCACAGAGGTGATACACAACATGACTTTGTGGCCAACTCTCAAATAACTGGCTGAATGAGACAAAGCATCTGGTAGTTTTAAGCATTCAGGTGCTCAAGAAGAGGTAATTTGCTTTCCTTCTTGACTTCTAAATCTTATGCAAGGTTGTTTTTGTTGCTGCTCTGAGTACTTCGCATGCCACTTGTAAACATCAATATCATCTTTGTGAAACCCTGAGTGTAATAAGCATGCCTGAGTACTGATCACACATTCTATAAACACAAAACTTCTGCAAGTGCAATTCATTTGTTCAAAATGCAGCCAGACTAATATATTACCAAAAGCTCCCTTTCTAGTCAGCAGGGAAAACTAGCCAAGTCTTGAAAAAAAGAAACTGCACCATGAAGCACATAACTACCTAGAAACAGAAGCTTAACACTTGACATCTCCAATAAAAACATAACTTTTCTGTCTAACCATGCCCATTTGAGAATATATTTTAAATTTTTTTTTCTTTTTCTTTTTTTTTTTGAGATTTAGACCTATCTTCAGATTTTTCCTATAAAATCTTTGCAAGAAAGCAGTCAAAGCATTTTCCTCAAAAAAACCGGTGCCCATTTTGTTTCTTTGTCGCATTTCTTTTCTTATGGCAAAAGTTACATATCAACCTTGGAGAGTAGAAGAGTCAAAGAAAGAGCATATTTCAACACAAAACGTTATGTTCTAAGGAGAAAACAAATCAGAGTGAGCAAGAAAATTTGAGCAATCTAGTAGGAAAAAAAAATAAAACAATTGATTTCCACTCCATTGTAATGAAGAAAAATGAATTTTCTCACCCTAGAGTTGTAACCATCTGTGTGTAAATTGTAGTTTCCATTTTAAATAACATCTCTTTAGGAGGCACCATACCCATTACCTAAACAATTTATCCTTGGCTCTAGGAACTGCCAAGTGACTCATCTCTCCTGATGACACAATTCACTCACAGCCAGCACACTCTTGGGCACCAACAGCCATTATGGCATAAGATTATTTTCATGAGGGATTGGTTTTCCCCAGATGAACTTTGATTCTTTAAGTAATAACCCTTGTTCAAGATCCAGCAGCCTAATTCCATGAAGCATTTTACATCTTGCAAATACTGTCAGAACCTCTTTTCCCTGTTCAGCATGACATTTGCTCAGCTGTGATCTCTGCAGCACATTTATTTTAAAAGCTTCCAAACACAGTATATTTTCTGTGCATCCATGTGCCTGTCTAATTGATTAAATCAAGAGTTAGTCATTTTAGTGTCCACTTAGCAAAAAACATTTGGTTGGTTAGCTGTTTGTTCCATTGGTAAACACTACAAACTTAAAAATCCAGCAGAGAACACACCAACCAAATCCACACTCCCTTGCATGGTCCCTGAACTCTGCAGGGGCAGAGATGAAATCACCATCACACCAAGGTCCTGATTCAGTAAAGGCCCAAGAAGATCAGGGCCAACACAGGTAAAAGTTACACTTCAATAAGAGGGAGCACCAGCTACCATCTCAAGGGAAGCTCTGCTGCCAACTAGAATTGTCAGTGACTTTCTCTACCAGCTAAAACCCCATCATTTAGGGTCTGAAGAGATACAGAGATAAGAGTTAATTTGTGGTGCTGAAAGACTAAGATTTCTGAGAAACAGAATCTGTCACCCTTTGGCCACGGGGAGAATAGTTTCAATGAAGGTTGTCATCCACCACAGACAACAGCGTTTAGCAAAGGCTGCAGAGAGCCAGAGGGGTTGAAAAATCCTGAAAAGGATTCACAGACTTTTGAAGACTTTTTTTAAGTGCTGTTATCTTCTCTTTAATGCATCAGAGCCACAACAGCACACTCTCTGAAAGCATTAATTCAAAAAAGTAGCAGTGAATGTGCACTTACAGCTAGAACCAAAAAATATAATGTGAAATCATATGTAAATATGTTGCTAAGCTTATATGTTTAAGTTCAAATATCACGAGTCTTTCAGATTATGTAATAAGTTTTTCTACACACCTCTTACCCTCCCCCCAAAAATATGAAGTATTCTATGTCTCTATTTGCTTTATGAAACATACAAAGAGGCATAGAAAGAAAAAAATAGAAGTAAAAATTTTAGGCTTTTCTTCATATTGATATCTCCCCTTTGTCTGTTTCAATTCAGTTGATGAGACAGTGACAATAAGAAACCAATTTACAAAGAATCAGAAGTAACAAAATTCTATTTCAACAAGAGTAGCACAGCTGTTGCCCTGTCAGCTGCCCTTTCATTGCTGGGATTCTGAACAGAGGCTCTGGGATGCAAGAGAAGATGACATTTCATTCATTCCATGACCTCAGCTGTCTCCTCTAATTTTAGCCACACAGTCAGTGGCAAAAAACCTATAATCTTTATTAAGGACACACACTTTTATGCACTATTTTTCATGGAGTAAAATAGAAACCAATATTCTGTTGGTTGCCTGATCAGCTTCATTCCAAAACAAATTCCAGTTATTTGCTCTTTTTAAAAGTGTTAAACAATAGGCTAACACTATAGATAATACAATCTACATTACATATAATGTAGATTAATATATTTTGGGAATTAAAACAGTTTCTAAAAAATAAATTTATGAAGTTATTACTTACCAAGTCATTCATAAGAGCTTAATACTAGGGATTATTTTTTAAATGAAAAATTTTAAATAAAACAGCTTACACTGCCTACTCCACATGCTCAAAGAACTGGAAAGGAGAAATACTTGTTTCTTAAATAAATACTTCTTAAATACATCACCAGTGCAACTTTTAAGAATCAATGAAACGTCATAATTTCCCAGTCAGGGCCTGCATTTGAGTTCACTCAGCATCTATTTCTATAGAGAGGAAAAATTCATCCCAGACAGATGCCTGCAAATCTTTCTCTTAGAAAGGTGTGTAGCACACTATCTGAACTTACTTACATACTGTGATAATAAAGCATTACTTAATAAAAAAAATTCATTACTTCAAATATTTTTATTAAACAAGGTTCCTTGTTGTTGGGTTTGGTTGCTTGGTTTTTAGGAGGAAGAAAAAAACCCCAGTATGTTCAGTAAATATGCTGCTGTCATCTAGCAAACCAAACCAAGCTTCCATCCTCAGAAGTTTTCACATCATATTGCAAAATTGTACATCTCTACACTTTGTGCCATATTGCTCATTTGACAATAAGCTTCCTATTTGTTTTTCCCTGAAAAGAAAATTCCTCTTGCAGGCTAAGGTTTTTAATAAGGTACAGACTTCTTGTGTGTGTGTAAACATATACACCAAGAAAATTGTGTTCAGTGATCATTCCTGAAAACTAAAACACAACTCAAAAAACAGCAGAAAACAAAAGTTATTCTGTTTGAAGGACCTCAATACACATGCTAACCTGTGACCTACAAGCTCAACCACAGAAATGTGGATTTGTTTCCTTTGTTGTGTAGTCATTTATAATTGCTATTAAAAATCATCATGAACATACATTTGGTTTTATAATGGATTGAATACTCCATACCACATGTATTGAGACCTTTAGTTAATTGAGGTGGGAGACAAGTGAAAGTTCACCAAATGTTACTGGAAAAAAACAACAACCAGCTCTCCAACTTTGCAAGAAAAGCAAGTCTTTTAATGGCAAACCAGAATGTTCTGACCTGCTTTAAGTTCACTGCTGTTTTTTTCATTAGACAGGTATACCAGCAACTCTAGTGTTGGTGTGCACTGGTTCAGCTGTTTGACATAACCCTAGTGAAAATCACAAAAAACAGCCAGGAAGCACTCCCTGTTGTCTCTGTAGCTGAAAATTATTCCAGCCCCTTTGAAAGGGAGTCTGCTGGTGGTGGTTCAGCATTACACTAGCACAGATGTGCCTCAGCATTGTGTTTGATACCTACCACAGACAAACTGTTCAGGTATAAGCAGAGGCCTTCTTCACAGACCAGGAATGCTGTTATGCATAGATCCTAATCCTCCAAGGATCCACTTTATCCACTCTGGTATCATCTGAAAATCAAAAGCAATCCAAGAGATTGCTGCATTGATGAATTCCAGATACAGGTGATCAACAAGCCAATAAGGGAATTTGTTCTGCTGGACATGATCTGTACCAACAAGAAAGAACTGGTCAGGACTGAAGTTCAAGAGCAGTTTTCCTTGCAGTTATTATGAGAAGCAACTCAAGATCCCAAGACAAAATAGAAAAGCAAAAGTCAAGACCACAATTGTAGACTTTATTAGAACAGATTTTGTTCCCTTCAGGCACCTGCTTTGATGATGACCCTGGAAGACAGAGGGGTACAGGAAAGCTGGATAATTCTCAAGGATCACCTCCTAGCTCAGAGTTTGGCCACTCTGACCAACAAAAAAAATCATGCAAAGGCAGCCAAAGACCTGCATGAATGAGCAAGGAGCATCTGAAAAACCTCAGACATACAAGAGAAGTACAACTAAATGGACAAAACAGAAGTGTCCAGGAGGAGCATGAAGACTATTGAGCATGTAGTGGTGGTGTCAGGAAAGCCAAAGCCCTTGTGCCATTGAATCTGGTGACAGAGGTAGAGAGTAACAAGGACTGATGAAGTTCTAGCAGCAGCAAAAGGAGTACCTCTGGTCCTGCTACTGAGCAGGGAAGGAGAGATGGTGACAAAGGATACAAGAAAGCCAAGTTACCCTGTACTTTCTTTGCCTTGGTCTTGACTGGTAATTCTGACTCCTAAGCCCCTGAAAAAGGTGAGAAAGAAGGATTTGGCTTTGATGGAGGAGAGTCAGGTTAGGGGGCATTTAAACAAACACAAGATACCATGCAAAAAGTATATGGGACTCTATGAGATACATCCATTAATGCTGAGGGAACTGGCCAATATCATTGTGTGGTCACTCTCAGTACACATGGCAATTGGAAAAGCTTCTTGAGAGATGTGAGAAAGGATTTAGGTCCTCTCCTCAAGAGGGAAGATCCAGAAAACTGCAAGCCAGTCAGCTTCACCTCAGTACCTGAAAGGGTGATGAATCAAATCTCTCTGGAAAGAATTCACAAGCATATGAATGGCAAGAAAATTATTTGCCATAGTCACCCCAGATTTGTGAAGAGGAAAACTGTGCTTAAACAACCTGACAGCCTTTACCATTTTGAAGGATGAAGGTACAGGCTTCAAGTAAAACTTTTGACATTGTCTCCCACATCATCTCAGACAAACAGAAGGACTCATTAAGCCAGATAAGTGTACAGTGAGATGGATCAAGAACTGAACTGTACAATACCCAGAGGGCTGTGATCAGCACAAAGTTCTGTTGGAGTCAGTCATTGGCATACCCCAAGGGATCAAGACTGGGTCCTGGATTATTTAACATCTTCATTAATGGTTTGGATGACTGGGCAGAGTACACACACTACAGGTTTGTAGATGTTACAAAACACACTTACAGCTGGCAACACCAGACAGCTGCACTGTGTCCAGAGGGACTTTTGCTGACTGGAGAAATTGGCCAACAGGGCAAAAAACATGCAAAGTTCTGTACCTCAAGAAAAATAATCCTATGCACTGCTACAGGCTGGGGGCTACACAGCTGGAGTTCATCTTTGCAGAGAAGGACCTGGGCATCCTGGTGGACAAGTTGAATTGAACCAGCTGGTAAAGAAAGTTCTGACACTCTGGGCTCTATCAGAAAAGGTGTTGCCAGCAGGTCTAGTGGAGTGATCCTTCTACTCAGCATTGCTGAGACATCTGGAGTGATGCCCTGCTTAGGTTTATGCAGTTCACAGAAAAAAAAAGACATGAACATAGTGGAGCAAGTGAAGGTGAACCACCACAAAAATAAACAATAGAGGAGCAGATCTGACCTACAAGAAAAAGATTCTGAGAAAGCTGCAATTGTATCCCCTGAAGAAGACAATGCAGGAGACAAAGAAAGAATAGAGAATGTGTCTTATTCATGGGTATAAATACCCAAAGAGAGAAAATAAAAATGACAGAATGAGACTCTTTGCAGTGGTACCTCCAGTGAAATGACAGGAGGCAGTGGGCACAAACCAAAACACAGGAAATTTTAAACATGAATGTTTTCTTTGGCTCTCTGGGTGATCAAATGCTAGAACCAGGTCCTAGAGAGCTTGTAGTGCCTTCCATTCAAGGCACAACTGGATGCAGTGCTAAGAACTTTCCCACCACTGGCACTGCTTTCAGCAAGGCAGGGAAGGCTGGGCTAGATGATCTGCAGAGGCATCCTCCAACTTCAGTTTTCTGTGTTGCCACAAACATTTATTGCCTTGATAACAGTAACATTAGAGCAACAAATATGAGATTTCCACTGATGTGCAGGTTTCATGCTTTCCTCACTGTGATCATTCAATGCTGTTTTCCTTCAGTTCCTAAAAAGTATCACAAGCTGTTACTGCCATTGATGAAACTTGATCTTTGAGGGTCCAATAAATTCATATCCTCACTATAGAAGTGGCAGAAACTGCAACTTGTGCTTGCCATGAGCTACAAGCAGAGCAGCAGCTATGCTGCCTCCAATTTTATGACTCACATAGTATCAGCAGAAGTTACAGGTGTTTGGAAACTGCACAGGAGTTAGGAATAAGCCTAGGTACTGCCATTTTTGATTTTGCCATGCAGCTCTGTTTGTGTATGTGTATGTGCATTTCCACTGCACATCTTCTCTACTTTCCCCAAGAGCCCCATGCAGTGTTTGAACTAGAGCACACAAATTCCCTTGGAAAGGAAAAACAGCTCAAAGCCGTGTTACAAGATAGCTTCTGAATACTGTAATTCCAATGCAAGATGTTTTGCACATTACACTCATTTTAGAAAGTATGACAGAATTTTGCTACCAGCTGCACCTTCAAGAAGTTTAGATGGAATGCCAATACTTTGGCCTAGACTAGACCACAAGACACATCACCCTTTAGTATGCTGGAGCCTCTAACCAACACAGGTGTTCAGACTTATTCTTCTCTATCAAGAAAAGGCCATTTTGTCAAAAAGAACCTCTTAAGGAAAAACTGCATCCCACAAGTCTAAGCAAGAACTCCTGCAGGAATATAAAATCCTCTTAAGGAAACTTCCATCCACTAATCTGCTTGCTTTTGTGGCAGGGCAAACAGGGTCTGTGGGATGCTCCTCCTCCTAGGGAAAAAGCCCTGACATCAACCCCCAGTTATCTGGGTGACAGTTCTAGAGCAGAGCTAACACTGTGCTCTAGGGCCAAGATGTCTCAGGAACACTTGTTCAATCCAACAACCCCATTAATTTGCACTCCCGGGACATTTAAAGAACTTACCCAACAACAGGAAAATCAGACCTCAGAAAAAAATGAGAAGTGCAGATTTACAATGTATTTACCACCATGTTATTTGTCTGCATTATACACAGCATGGGAGAAACAGCAGGAGGCCAACATAGCCTAAGGGAGGTTATTTACAAAAACATCCTTTAAGCAGGTAAGAATCATTGCATCACACGATTTAAATTCACTCCTTAAGTCACACTTCAATATCTCAAAAAAAAAAAAAAAATTCTTTGGGTTTAGGTACAGTACAGCTATCAGTCACCTGAAGAGTAGATTGCTCTTTGTTACAATACCACTACAGCAGGACAAGTTTCATGGAAATGGAAGAGGCTTACAGACTGAGCCAGCAATGGGCTGAAGTAGCATGGCAGCAGCAGAGAAAGGGAGAAAAGAATCAGAAACACCATTACAGATATTTAGTTGCACACTGCAATGTTTACATCAGAAAACAAGAACGCAGCATCAAGTTTTCTATACCAGCAGTCATTACATGCCCTTTTTTTACTGCCAAATTTCAAACTTAAAAATAGGAAGCATCCTTAATGAAAATTAACTAGGTTTGAATTAATTTGGGAAATGAAGGCTATATTCACAAAAAAGTCCTCCTAAAACCCACAAACCAGAAATTTTATATTCAGCCATTTGCTCAAAGAAAATGATAAGCCAAGCTACCTGCACTTAATTTCTTCCCCAAGCTTCTTAAAGAGTAATTTACTGCTCTTTTTAAGAAATGGTAATGGAAGGGGGAAAAAAATCCATTTGGAAGTTGCACTCATTTCAGAGATCAAAGCTAAGATTTCTTCCTCCTTCCTATCATTAGGGTGTTAAACTATGCCTTTAACGTAGCAAAAACTAACAAAAACACGTCCTTGCACAGAAAACAAGACATCAAAGGTATCTTTTATATTTCAAGGAGTAAGAGATACCAGGAAGTTGATCTTCAATAGGTTGCCACTTAGACATGCATCTTTGCAGCCTCCCTCCAGTCCTGAAGGGATTCAGTCTACTCTGCTTCTTGACATCAGCAAGTGGCTGATGGTCTATCAAGCACACCTTGGTTCACTCTACACAAACCAGCAACACCTTGCACTGGCACATGGGACCAGTATCAAGCTTTTCCCTCAGCTCATCATAATAGAGAATGATGATTTGACCTTGCTGCTTTATATCTTGATATGACTTGGCATTGAAACAATTTGAGGCAAGACTTACCTTGGCCTGTATGTTTGGACTTGTTTGGTTTTGGTTTTTCCTTTTAATTAGCACAATAGTACAGTGGTACAATAACATAAGCAACAGATTAACTTGAAGAAAAGGGTCAGCTCAGTCTAGCTGTGAAGAGCCAGCTAAGGGAACGAGAAGTAATGATTCAATTTAATAGTGAATAGAATTAACTTACACACAATTTACAATACACAAACCTTGTTAATATCACAGTTACTCTTTTTAAGGTCATTACAAAATCTCCACAGGAAAACTGTATACCTCAAGAAATTGTGTGCTCCTTCTTGGAAAAAATGAACAGCCAATATCTGTAAAATAAAATTCCCTAACCTCTGGCTGAGCACTTTTTTATTCCTCACTTGACCTTGTAATAAGAGACCAAAAAATGGGTTGGCTTTGTATCACGACAGCTACAAGCATGTGGAGAATATCTACCAGAGACATTTGGTTTCGTGAAGACAGAAGGTGATGATATAATAATTTGTTAACCTATGTGTGATCCATGAATCAGCTGATTTACCTCTTTTACAGGTTCTTCATCCGGGGCAGCATCTTCCACCACAGTCTAGTAAACAGAGAGGAGAAAAGAGAAGAAAAATCCTGTAAATATGCACTATTAAGAAAGACAATTTTGAGCCAAGATCTAGCACGAAATACAATCAATTTCGTTTTGGGCAGTTAAGTTGCTTTCAATTTATCGTTCTATAGTAGGCTTGTTCAATTCTTCACACTTTGCACAGGTAAATGAGCCTTTAAATCCATAGGGACCAGCTTTTTCCTAGATATATAAAATGTTAAGAGAAGAAAGCGTAATAAAAGAACTATTAAAATTGCTGATGAATAGTTGAAGCCAAATTTGTCCTAGAATGGATAAAAACCAAAAGATAATTACTGAAAAAAACTAGAGAAATGGAACATCATTTTTTGCTGGGAAGAGAGAATATAGATATACATATAGGAGCAAATTTTCTAAACACTCAGCTTCCATTTAAATGCTGTGCTCACCTAAAATCCATTAAGTGATGAAACCTTTGGAAAGCAGGTAGAAAGATTACCTAGAGCTTGATTAGACAACCCCTTCCCAGGAAAAATATTCCCAAGGCCGTAATTCACTGTCCTATCCATCCAGCCTGAGTGGGATCAATAACTTTGCCTACTCTCAAAGAAACTCTAGAACAGCAAATATCCCAATTTTCTTGCTTACTTGTCAAATACAATTAATGACCTCCTGAGTCAACAGGTGAAACTCTAATCTTGCTTTACACAAACATAATATAGAACATGCCCTTGATGCACTCTTCCTAATCAAGTGATTGATTTACTATAAAAACTGTATTTAATATCTGCAAGTCATTCACCTGAGTCATGCACAGGCACTCATAAATGTCTCTGTTTTAAAAGGGTTTTTGGCATTAAGAAAGGGGAGGAGAAAGAGGTCCATATGCATCAAAGAATTAAACTGTCTCCCTCCTTGTCTACTAACTGTGAAAAGCTTCCGTGAAAAAGAACAACTTGCAGACAATCATGAAAACACTTTATCCCACACAGATTCAGAGACCATGACAGCTCTCTTGAATCAGTACAACCACTAGTGTTTAAGCTGCATGCAGCTCATTAAAGAGTAAATGTTTCTGCTGTTTGAAAACGTCCTCATGGACAAGAGCCCATAAGAGATGAAATTAATTTCTCTGTGCTTTTACTAGATTTGAGCAAACAGTATTTCAGCAATTCTATCTACAGCATAGTCTAAAATGGTATTAAGTTATAGCATATCTGTATTATGCTTAGAGACAGCAATAAATAGAGCCAATAAATGGTGCTTTATCTGTTGTTCTTATCTAAACTGCAGGAGTTTATGCCTGCAATTCTTTAACCCTCAACTCTTTTTAAGTGAAATCTCAGCAAATGATAGAACAGTGTAGCTCAGCTATGCTGTTCTTTCAAGGAGGAAATGAAAAAAAAAAGCACCACCAAAACCTACAAACCCACATATCTGATTAACTGTCATTGCAATGGGTCAATTAGCAGTGGTAAGGAGATCCACACAGTTTCTTTGGAGAGAAAGGTCTAAATAGTCCTCTATCAGCAAAAGAGGTGACAGTACAAAGACGTTTTCCCAGGCAATTGAGCTTTAGTACTGGATTTACCCTGTGATCTAGGGGAGTTTTTCTCAGAAATTGACAACAGAAAAAGCAATGGCTTTCTGTCTGGGCCAGAAAAAAAACACTGGCCATACAAAAAACAAACTGATTTTAGAAAGAAGGTAAGGAGGAAGAAAAAAAGCAGGTATGTATATGCACTTTGAATACCAGTCAATGGAAAGGTAGACGTGGGAGGGGAGCACCATTTCTGTGATGTTCAACAGGAAACTGTTCACCATAAATATAGTTATACAAGTCTTATTGTGAAAGTGATTTAACAAGGTGTCAGCTGACTTCTGAAACAAAATGAGGAATGATACACATTTTCCCAGCTATAACCTGTTTATTAGCCCTCAGCTTCCTTGCATCCCACAAAGTGGAGCAAGTGACAGAACTCAGAAGTGAATTACATGATTTAAACCTTTGCAAGCCCCCCACAGGGGATTCCAGAATGAACTGTGCTGGTAGAATATATCATATTATCACTTCTGCTGTATTGTTTACATGTACAAACTAACAGCTTGCATGAAACCTCTCCTGCAGTTCAGCAACTCCTTTTGAGTCAAGTGTTTTGTGTTCTCCATAACCTGTCTGGCTCAGTCACACTCCCATCTTTCCCTCTCACCAAAACCCTGTCATAGTACTACCAATCAAACAAAGGGATGGGGGATTAAAAAATAAACACCAACCTCAACCCACCTCACAAGTTTCATTCATCTATTTTTACCACCTGTCTGTTACAAATGTGCATTCCATGCTACAAACAATTTATCTGAAGTACTTGAGTGTTTGTGCACCTCTCAACACTCCCAGAAATACTGAGTAATCTACCTTGTCCCATTAGATTATAAAAATCATAAAATCATAAACAACCCAAGCTGGAAGGTACCCACAAGGATCACAGAGCTCAGGTCCTGCACACGACATTTGCAAGAATCACACCATGTGGCTGACAGCACTGTCCAAACACCTGAGCTTGAATGATGCCTTTCTTGACACGAGATAACATTAGATTTCAGGTAATGAAAACATTGCAAGACAAATCGTGAGCACACTTAACACATCAGCTCGCTAATTGTCACAGCATCGGGTTTCCAGTACGATCCGGAGAGCACAGTCTTACGCTAAGAGGCAACGGGCAAATGGGCAATCAGAACCCAAGTGAGGTCCTATTCGAGCCTCAAATTACACATCGCATACTTCATATTTAAATGCCAGCCTGAGTCCGATGTAGCCCGCTTTGCGGGTTTCCATCTGTTGGATACGCTCCTTCCTTTCCAGCCGCCCCAGCTCCCCGGGGCAGGGTTCCGACCCGAGCCCGGTGCCGGGCGGGGGGACAGGACGGGACGGGGCAGGACGGGACGGGCTCTCCGGCCGCCGCTCCGCCTGCCCATGCAACAGGTTCCCGAGCCTCGCCGGGCACCCGCCCTCAGCGGCGAGCACAGCGGGCGAGGGATGCTCACCACACCCCAGCTCGTGATTGATGTTTTTTGGGGCAGCACCGGGGTGCTTCCCCGGCGGGAAAGGGGGCCCGGCAGCACCGCCGCTGCCGCCCGCCCCCGCAGCCGCTCACCTCCGTCTCCATGGGCTCCACCTCTATCCCTTTCCATAGCTCCAGCAGGTGGGCGATCGGCATGCTGGGCGATTCCTGCCTGGGCACGGGATGAAGCAGCAGCAGCGCGGGCCGGCCGCCGGCGGCAGCGGACGCAGGCAGGTGCCAGGCGGGGACGGGACACGGAGCCGAGCGGGACCCTCCAGGCGCCCGCTGGGCAAAACAGCACCGCTGCCCGGGGGAGCTGCTGGCAGCGGGGCACCACAAGGCAGCGCAGGACTCCGCGCCGCCCCGTCCCGTCCCTCCCGGCCGCCTGGGCTGGCTCTGGAGCCGCGGAAAGTTGCTGCGGAGGATGGATGCTGCGGCTCCCGGCCGCCTGGGCTGGCTCTGGAGCCGCGGAAAGTTGCTGCGGAGGATGGATGCTGCGGCGGGCGCTGCTATGGCGACGGCGGCGCGGCCCCCCCGGCCCGGCCCCGCCCGCAGCGCCCCGGGCAGCGCCGGGGACGGGAGCGGGAGCGGCGCCCAGCGGGGCTGGAGAGCCGGCAGGAAAACCAGCCGGCTTACGGCCGCTGTGCAGAACGCTGGCGGCGTGATGGAGCGTGCAGCTAACAGAGCGTGTCTAGGGTCTGCCAAGCCAAGTATTATTCCAGGCTTGAAAAGAATTAACTATCATTTGCTTTACTGTTTTATCTCTGTGCTACGAAGCCTGTAGTAAAGTCTGTTTATTCATATGCCCTTTCCTCCTCCTTCAGATCTCAAAAGCTATTACAACCTTACTATAGCAAGCACGACAACACATCACATGCCCACGTGCCAGAGACCAGGATTTAGGCAGATAGTGATTTGAATTCTCCTCAAATTTAGGACAAAACACGCATTTTAATTTCTTCAGCCAACTTCATCAGGAGCCAAAAAGGTTTTAGCATTAAGTAAATCTCAGCTCTTCAAAAAACCATTTTGGAACAAAGATTCAATATGCAGAGTGCATTATTCTCTTGTTCCATGCTCAAAATGCCATAGTTTGCTTCCTTATAAGCAGTGTTGTACAAATTCAGGACAATTTTTCAGTAACAACAAAAATTCTTGTGATAGTCTACAAACAAAAATTTAAGAAGGTCTCCTCCAGTCCCATCTCAGCTTCCCCAAACTCTATTTAACATCAATAAGCTCCCTTGTGAGCTTATGATTAGGAAAATCAAATTCACTAACCATAATAAAGAAAAAAAAAAAACAGTCCTCAACCAGAGCCACAAACAGAGTCATGCATTAAGACACTGCTGCGAGAACAGTCTTTTAATTGTGTTAGAATATGAACACTTTTCTTGACATCTGTGACAACACTTAAGTAACAACTTGTAACACCAATTATGCAGTTTCATCTGCTTTGCAGATTGAGCAATTAAATATCTAGATCACTGCCTTTACTCACTGCTCACCAAAAAAGTGTAGTGGGAATGATGTTATTCTCATAGCAAACATGTAACTGAGGTTAGAAGCTGCAGTACCTGGCTGTAACACATTCCCTGGCTCTTGTGTCCTGCCCCCATTTCTTCCTCAGCAACACATGAGAGATGGAGTTCCTATTTTTCACTTGACATACAGGCACTCCCAAAGAGCCTCATAGCACCAACAACTGGGAGGCCAAAGCCAGGACCAAACAAAACAAATTCAGAGCACAAACACACTCGTTTTACAAAACCCAAGAACCTTTATCTACCAGACATATTATCCCTGAGAAGACTGTACATGATTGCATCACATGCCGTCTTGATTTTTAAAAACTGTAACTCCAATTTACAGAACTGTATTTTAGCCTTTGAGATACAAAGCTTGGATGCTACAGGCTAAGAGCAAAGTATCTGTGACAACAGGGAGCTGGGGAGGTCCAGATAATCCCAGGAGAGGCAAATCCAAGGTCTGGGGTCACTACACTGCAGTCAAGTTAAAAATACGAGCATGCGCAATGTTTTTACAATTTTTCCATGAATTTCGCTTAACTCTTGACACATGCAGTCACATGATTCCTTAAGTATAAATCTGTTATCAAACTGGGAGATCAAACCTCAAGTTTATTTCCAGACCAGTTTGGTCAGTCTAAATATGCATAAAAAAAAACCAGAGAAAAACAAGTGATAAAATCTTGTTATTCCTTTGACATTTACACTTCTGCTATAAGCATGATACATGTATTGTGCAGTAAACTGCCTATGCTCTTTCAGCAGCAAGATGACTTGAACCCAAATTATATATTCAAAAATAATTGGGCTAACCAAGGCATGCATTCCATACTCCATTTCTTATCCCTACCTAACAAAGTGCAAAAGTTTTTAGCCTCAGCTGAAATGAAAATGCAGATTTGGGTAATTTTGCCCCTGCCCTTTATTTTGCAGTATCACAAAATCAGCAGTAGTCCACTTCCAAAAAAACCTCATGAGGAGCAGAGTAAAAAAATAGAAGGGAAGAGGGAGATGGAACATGGAGGCAAAAAAACCAAACAAAAGAGCAGACAGAAATTCAAATAAATTGGTCTCCGAAGACACACAAGAAATCTGGTCAGAGCAAAAAGTACTTACATATTTTTTTCCTAAGAAAAATTAGTTAACCACACTCACAGTTTAGCAGAAATAATATTTCAGATCTGTTAGCTGGGCTGAGAATTACAAGGAGATTAGTTTAACATGCATCAAGAGAATAAAAGCATTTTTATCTCCTGTGTGAGGAAGCACTGGACTACTCACATGATGATTTTTCATCTATTTTTACCTGTCTCCTAAGTGGTAGCTAATGTCACTGCCAGATGCAGAGAGGGGGATTAGACACATCAATATCCTGTTGGGTTACGGTAACTCCTACACTATCAGGAGACACACAAGTACAGAAGCAAATTTATTAAGGGCATTGTGTACAAATCACATTAAGATACTTTAATAACTTACGTGCCTGCCGCTTTGTGGAAAGGGAAAGGACTATTTCCCCATTTGAGGCACAAAAGGGAAGAAACACAGAGAAATATTATCCTCCACCACTTGCTCAAGCACACTTCCAAGTTCATGACTTCAGCATTTGGTTGAGTGGAATCACCCCATGCCAAAACACATGCACTCATCTGCATGCAGCTTGGGCTCAGAGTCACTCAAAGCTTGAGCCAGATAACTTTCTCTTCCTGTCCAACAACCAAAAGAAGTACTACTCCACATAGAAGTCAGCAAAAAATCCTCTCTCCTTCAGAGGAATTCCCACTGTCTCCCCTCTGCATTTAAATGCCTCTTCCTGGTTGCCACAGTACAAACATCACCTACTGTCAGGCTGGCTACACTGCCAGACCAGCATCATCTGCCCAACTTTTTTTTTTTTTTGTTTTTCTAAATTTCCATCAAGTATTCACTCAAGTGAAATGCACATAACTTTTTGGGACAACACAGACTGCTTGCCTACCTATTAATCTGCAGCATTACACAAGCAAAATTTAAGCTTCATTTTCAGTAGCTCCCAGGCAAACACAAGCTACCTGGAACGTTTTCTTAAAGGATAGAATCCCCCAACGGCAGCACTGAGAAGAGATCAGGTCTCTGAAGTGTCAGTAGCAACAGTGAAAGTGGGAGGAAGAAAATTGCCAAGAGCAAAGTAGTAACACTACCCTGTCCCTTTCACATGCTTCACTACAGAGCACCCACAGAGTGCATTACTCTTCTGATACCATTTTTGGCTGCTAAAAGACTCCTGGAAAGCCTTGAACACTCAACTACAAAAAACCCAACCACTGATCACCCCCTAATCTCCGAAGAGATAAGACTCTACAATGTGTGCTGAAGTTCCCCCAAAGGTCACTTAAGAAAAAAATCAGAGTAGCAACATTTCCTGCAGATTAATCCAGTTCCCAAAGGCACAAAAAAGGAATTTCTTTGGTGCTTTCCAATGGTTCCTGCTACATACTGTAGACAAAAAAGGATGGATCTGTGGCAGAAAGAACTCTGCCATGCAGCACATAAGCACATTTCAAGCAAGCAGTCATCTTGTAACCTCCTTATTCTGTTGCATATTTGTACCTATGGAATAAGCACATGGGGAAGGATGCTTAATTGCCCTTTCTGTGAAAAAATTTCTCCTAATGTCCTAAATAGAAAAAGACCAAGGCATGTTGAAAGAATACTTCAAAATACCTCATTGATGGCAAATGGTTGGCAAAAACTGGAGGAAATCACTCTAGAAGTCCTGCTGATAGAGACTCTAAAGGATTTGGCACCCCATGATGACAAAAACATTTCTGGCCACACACAGTGGCAGAAGGTGACATACACAGAACATGCACAAGCAGAATCTCAACAGCAAGAGGCAAGGCCTGAGTGCATCCCAGTGAAGATTTTTAGATTCACACAGACCACTGTCATGATGTATATCCATCAGCTGCTGCTCTCTTTTACCATAAAATGCAGCCTTATGGCAGGGAAGTAGAAACCATGGTCTTTGAGGCTCATATGGGACTTCTACTCCACCATCCCAAATGTGAAAGAAACATGCTGTGCATGACTAGTTTCCTATAATCTGTACAGTCAAACTTCTACTCTTCCTGGAGGAAAGCAAACAAACAAAATCCCTCACACTACTTTTTCTCCATGAGAGCAGGTGTTGAAATGCTTTAAGCTCATTCCTAAACAAGATGAATATATTTCTCCTCAGCTTATTTGTTCAGGATCTCAGCATTAAGTACTTCGAGCTCAGCATTTGGATAGCCTACCATCATTTGTGCAGAACCAGAGAGAAGCACAAAACAGTATCTACATACAGCTAATTGTGCCAAACACTGGAGAAATAGTGTTTATTACAATAGGAGAGGCATCCCTAGTGCTGCTAAAACAATTTACTGTTCAGTTGTAAAGTACATGCCTGAGAAACACAAGAAACAACAGTGGCAGGTAAGGCATTCAGTTTCAAAGCAGTGTGCATCTGCCCCCTGCAAAGCTTATAACATTTTCAAATTACAATCATGTCTGCTGAGTCCCCTTGGAATAAGAAATGCTCAAAACTGGAGAGAAAGTCAGCTTAATTCCTAACCTTTGCAATAGTCTGGCTTCACCATTTGTATTTAATGAGAAGGTCTAGACTGAACATTAAAATCAATATGCTTAGAGAGCAACAAGAGTAATTAGACTCCTTCAGTTTAAAGGGGGCAACAAGCCAGCCTGGTGCCTCTGCAAAACAAGGATGAGGCTATTAGGAGCTGTAGAAAAACACTTTTCACATCTGTTAGTTATCTGCATTAAGGGTGCAGCTACTTACCACACCCTACATTAATCAGTGCTTAATATTACTGAATAGTTAAATGCTGGAAGAATTAACTTGGAAAACAGAAAACCTAGCTCAGATATCTCCAGCAGACCAGCTTCCTTCATCACAGACATGGCTTAGCTGATGTCCCCAGCAGGAATAATTGGACAGCAGAGACCTCTCTCTGCTCCTGCCATGACCCATCAGTTCAGTTGAGGTACAATACTGTGTGTTCAATAGCCTGAATGCCTTGGGGCTAGTGAGCCAGTGCAGAGTATTGGAAGCAGCACCAAGTGGTCTCACATGGCATCAGCCAAGCAGGTGATGGCTGTTTTTTCCACAAGCCATTTGGGTACCTGCATCATGTTTGCACTGCAAGCCTGCACAGCTAGAAAGCCTGAGCTGATTTGCCTGAAATCCAAAGCCTGTTAGTGTCCTTACCATGCAAGGCATTAACACCACCCTCAGAACTGAGCTGCCAAACACAGGGTAGCCTTACCTGCTACATCCTATATCTAATTAAAAAAAATAATAATTTGTAAGGACTCTTTTGGCAGAGATGCTGACCCTCAGAAGCATTTACTCAAGTAATCTTCTACACAGCAATTCCCTGTGCAAACTTCTGGGATATTCTTTGTTAAAGCTGTAATTCCCCATTATGCACTGGTAAACAACAGTTAAAGATATTCAACAAAATATAAGGTGTAGCAAAAGCTTTCCTGCTACACAAGACTATGCTAAGTTTTGTGACTTCATGTTCTCATCCTGCAAGCATAGAAGAGACTATTTTTCCTCAAAATACACTCTGTGTAGCTCTTTAAGGAGCAGCTCACAATGCCCTAGAGCAGAGATTTCCAAGGACACATTCCCATCTCCGCCAGTTCTTACTGCAGCAGCAGTACCTGGGCTGAACAATGAGGCTTCCATTGCCTGCTGCACACAGCCACTTCTGTCAGGGGCTGGAGAGCTGAACACAAACAGCTCCAGTCAGGCTGGATCAAGGCTTCTCAGCAGCTGCAGCACAGCTTGAACACTTACCACAGCCAAAATGAGGGGATGACAAGGGAAAAGGACCTGTCAGGGCCAGGAAAACTGATTTGTAGGCAATTAAGCAATTCAGGATGATGAGGGAGAATGTTTGACACTTCACTTACTCTACCCACTGCACCCAGAGATAATACCACCCCAATGTTCCCTTCTTCCATCCCAAGGGAAAAAACAAGGAAAAGCTCTTCCCTGTCACCTCAATGCCATAGGAGTGGGGCACACAATAAAAAGACAGTAGCTGGAACCTAGTCTCTCCAACTGCTTAAACACTTCCTCACTACAAGGAGCAAGAACAGCTTGGGTACCTCAATTGGAGCATGCAGAAGCACCAACAGGAAAAGGTGACAGGGCTGCACTGCTACTAGAACCTCACTAGGGAAGATGTGGCTGCACTGAACAGGGTAAGAGCACCTGTTCTGCTCCAGCCTACACAGGGGGAATTGTCCTCAAGAAATAGATTTAAATCTTCTTTAACTTTCATTGACAAAATTAACTGCTTTCATACAGGTCACTGTTTCTGTCAGTAGTTACATTTAGGAGTCCAAGCAAATTGTCAACTTAAGTACATAATTAAATTATTATTTTAGATCTAACATTCTGGTGACAGAATGCTCAGGAACTAATTTTTTCATATAAACTTTATAAATTAAAAAAAAATTGGGAACTAGAAAAGCTTACTTAATTTTCTTTCTGTAACAGCTGAGGAAACATTGTGATAGCAGAGACATTAAGATTGCCTAAAAATATGGAGAGGGGACTGTAAACAATATTTCAAGCATAATTCAGTAAGAGTAGTATTAATGTGATGTAAGATTACACATCATAGAAAACCTCACAGTAAAGCTACCCAACAGCTGTGCCACAGACACTTCAGGTGACTGAGGACAAAGGTACTAGTTCATTTGGGGGCACACTTTCAGTTTAGATCCTGCTGAAGATATGCTTAAACACTGAATTATAGCCTTCCTAAAAGGAGATCCATTTTTCATTCAGTGTTTGGGAAAAAAAGCTAAGTGTCAAGAAAATGGACTTTAATACTTTCAGTAGATCTACTCAGACAAAACACTCTCATCAAACCTGTAAGCAGACATGAGATTTTCAGCAACTGCAAAGACATTTGAAGAAACAATGGAGGAACAAAACATATCCATTAATAAGATCCACACAGAGCCTGAGGAAGCCACAACCTTGAATGGAGGAAAGGATCAGACTATTTACAATAATTTTGAAAGCTCATGCATGCTGCTAGATTTTCACTCAGTAAACCATGATCTCACATTCTAAGAACAGGAGTGAATGCAGCACCAACTGGAGCTGAAATACTTCAGCTCTGTAAATTCTTCTTTAAGGGATCTAACTTACAGTCAGGGAACTAATAAAGTCTATTCAACATAAACAGCACAAATTCTCCATTATTACCGGAGCTTTGCAACATCAAGTGTCTTTGGCATCAAAGGGAATTATTTCCTCTCAAATGGAACATTCAAATCAGTAAAGAGCTCAGAAAGTATACATACAAATTAAATCAGAAATCAAGAATTTCTAATCCAAAGCCAAAGTCAGTATGATTTCTTCCCCTTCAATCAGCTCACATTTGTCTTTTCAAGTATGAATTTAGCTTGAAGATGAGAAAGAAAAATGGAGTTACTAAATTGTGCGGGTGCTTTATATCCAATTCTGGTAAAAAAAACCAACTCATACCCAAAAACGAGTTAATTACTCCAGCGTTTTGAATTTCAAGCAGACAGAAGTAACAGTTTTTTAGGTTTGCTATTTTAAGCATGTGACATGCTGTATTTTCATTACTTTTTTTCAAATGAAAACCACAGTAGCTGCTTATTTTTATAGACAAGTATGAGATAACTGAGATTCAGACTTGAATATCTGAGCCCAAGAAATGAAGTATATTATGGATGATGATTAAAGGTTTTTTGGTTGTAGCCCAACTCAGCATCTCTCGACTGTGCAATTCTAGAAAGAATTGCCCCTCATCGTGGCAGTTCTCATTATCAAAGGCAAGGACAGAGGGGAGAGCTAGGGACAGAAAGTGATGGACCAGAGCTAAAATCCTTTAATGCTGGGAGACTGAACAGAGAGCCAGGCTACACAGCACAGCTGTATACCACCCCCACATAACTCACATTTCATATCCTTCTTAGGAAGATTTTAAAAAGACCAAAAAAACCAGCTTGATGGGCAAGTTAAAATCATGCTGCACAAGGGACCATTAACCACTTCCAGTGCCCACTAGCAGAGAGACACCTGCTGTAACAAAGCAAGCCTTTCCAAAATCGACACTGGAGGTCAAGCAAGTGCTTTCCACTGCAGTGTCACTGTGATGAGTTACATGCACAGACCAGAATTCCCACCTGCTGGTGGGGTAGAAACACACAAGGCTGGGATGGGACATCCACAGGTATATTGTGCCACACAGCCAGGCTCCCACCACATAAGGAACACAGGCAGAAACAACAAACACACCTGTACATTTTCCATACCATTTACCACTTTCCAAGATGAGTCAGCCAGACAGATATGTGCTAGCAGCCTATCTCTAGGTGTCCTTCTTCCCACTCCTGAGAAGCAATAAGGAAATGGTGCCACTCAAAGCCACTTTCCCACCTTCACTGGTCAAAGTGCAGCAGTGCCACAGCCCCAGCAGTACAAAGGGATGGTGTGCTTCCCTATTCACCATCCAGGTAACACACAGAACTGCCATAACATGGATCCCCCCACACATTTCTGTGTGCCTCCAGCCTCACACCAGTACAGCTTTAACTTCTCAGCCTAGGCTTAGGGCTCAGCAAACCACCAACAACAGAGCTTCAGGTACACTGCAGCTACAACAGGCATACCAAAGGGAACACAGGATTGTTATAACAATGGCTCTCTCCAAAATTTGCTGCCTGGCTTCAGTCTCACCTCCATGCAGGCTTAACTACTCAGCCTAGGGCTAGTGTAACACCTTGGGTTAGGGTTCAGAAAATCATAAACCTAGAACTCCAGTGACTCTGGAGCTACAAAAGACACACCAAGGGGAAAACCAGATTGCCAAAACATGGCTCCCTCCATACCTGTATGCTTGGCTCCAGTCTGATCCCCATGCAGGCTTAACTGCTCAGCCTAGGGTTACAGCTAGGGTTAGGAAGGCAGTAATACCAGCACAAACTGCAGAAGACATCACAGCCACAGAGGCAGAAATACCTTCTACATACCCAGCCTGCATTAATTGAAAGCCCCTCCTTCATGTAACAAGGATCACCTGGTAGGGAGCCACCTGCTCCTGGGCTCCTGTGGGAAAGATCAGCACTCCTGCTGTTAGTGCTGGGAGCCCTTTCCAGGACAGCCTTCTGGCAAGAAGGAAACAGCTGCTGCTCTCAACCCCTAGTTGGGGGGTTGGACACACATCCTGCCCTGAGCAAGGACAGAGAGCTGTGTAGTCTCACATCTGGCCCATGGGGCTGTCAGTCAGATGAGCACTGGCTGACTGATATTTTGATCCAGATATCTATTAAATTGTAATAACTTACAGTGGGGTTTTTGTTGCTAGCAAGAATGATTGAGAGAAAGAGGGTACAACAGAATAAATCCCAGCTAGTAAAAAACCCTGATGTTTTAAGATATGGATTTCCTGGGTCTTCTTTTATCATCCATTTGCTATCTTTCCATCAAGAGAGTTTGAAAAGCACTGGAACAAGTACAGTATATTAGTTGTTCCAAAATTAATGTTTTACTTGTCTGTAAATAAAATTAAGCCTGCAGTAGAATTTTACATTTCATTTATATTTTATGTTCTCTTTTATATTATGATTTCTGTGTTTTGCTTCAAGAATCATTATATGTCCCTAACTTGCTTTTGTATTTCTCAAAAAATTTAATGCCCAATTTGTGAAGCAAGGCATGAAAAGCAAAAGCTTGCCAAACTTAGTACTGATCAATAAAAGCTTATTTGTATTAGAAAAGAAACACAGTTGTTCTGCAAGAATAGCAGAATTTATCATCATGAACTACTTTTAAAGCAGCTTCCAAAGAAGTTTCAAGGCCTCATACACAAGTGGCTAAATGACCCTGACCACCAGCTGGCCAAAGACCAAAAGAGACACAAATCAGACTAGGGTTGCAGATGTTCCACAGCAGTACTGAACCAGGGAGTGCAGGGCAATGGTGACCAGATGCAAACCAGTCTTAGATTGTGCAAATGAGGCACAATTCTCCTTGGAAAGAGGATTCTGCAAGAGCAGACATGCTGCTAGAGTTCAAAATAAAGTTCCCTTGGCCTCATTAGAGCCTTTCAAACAGACACACGGGGCTCTCAGCTGCTGTTACCCACTAAAGCTGCAATTTGCTTTTCAAATTTTAACAGATTTGTATAAAACTGAGGTAATGGCAGAATGAACAATAGCAACGTGTTCAAGCTCAGCTGGATTGCACAGCCTCTCAAGTCAATTCCAATCTGGAACAGGGTGGTAAAAGTCCCTCACAGCATTTTCATCAGTACTCAATAAGCAATAAAACAAAATGGAAGGGATAATTCCTCCCTCATTTCCCAGCTTCACATATCCATACTCATGTTCATCCTCTCTGAGGTCTAGTATTTCCCCACTCTCTAACCTATCTGGGTCTTCACAGTCAGTTAACTCCTACACAGAATGATTGCCTTTGGCTCATTTTTGGAGGCTGAAGTTGGGAGCTAACCCTGAATGTTCATCTGTTCAGCTAAACTGGACCATCCCATGAGTGCCACTGGTAAGGACCTTTAGGACTTTTACAATCAATGCTGACAAAAGTCCTGTGCACCTCCTCGCAGGAACTCCATATTCAATCAACTCTTCTCCACAGGGAATATCCCCTTGCCTTTTCCAACAGCTGACTGAGCTGATGTCTTTGGGATACAGCCTTTGGCTGGAGTGAGCTCCAGCTTTCCACCTCTATGGGCTGTGCACATCCAACTCAAAGGACCTGAACTCAAAGGACATGAACCTGCCAGGAATGGGCTGACACCTCGTGTGGCAAGTGCACAGTGCCCAGGCCATATGCAGCCCATTGCTGTGGAGATGTTCAATAAATGCATTGAATTTCTTTCCACCCTCTCAACTAGAAAGCATTTTAATTTTTTTTCTGGAGACAATTATCAAGGTCAGTGAAAAGGAACTGGATTCTTAAATTATTTGCATCGCAGGACGACATACCTTGTAAGATTAAAAAACAAACAAACCAACAAGCACACAAGAAGACAGAAAAAATAATGTTCACCTATAATAAAATAATTACAAAATAATCAGCATCCAGATTAATCAACGTGTACTTCTTATTCTATCTATAGAGCTTATCCCCAGTACTTTTCTACCCCATATTGTATTCTTTTATATTAAAATGTTTTCTAGGAAGTAAACAGACAGAAGTGCATTGCAGGATTTGCATTTTCTTCTCAGTGCTGAAGATTCACTGCCACCTTTTTGCCCTGGAGACCCTTTAACCCATACTTCCCACTCTCCACACCACGTGTCCTAAATTTTTATTTTCTGGATGGAGAATCACCTCAGTCTTGCTGAAAAGCTGCCTAGTCTTTCATAAAAGATCTGAAATTCCACAGGGATGGAGAGAAGAGGCAATTAATGTATGCGATGTCTCCAAAGTTCAGTAGATGGATAGGAGTCCCAAGACCCAGTCCTGTCAGCAGAGTGCTGATTTGTGCAAAGGGAAAGAGCAATACAAACAGTTGATGCAATCTAAACCAGACTGTTCTGCCAGGTGAGGGACTTTCATGAGTGGTGGGAAATGTGAATCCTCTTGGACAAAAAATGGAGCGAAATAAAGGATCCCCACATTCCAAGTGAGTGTTTAACCCTTAACTAAAACAAAGTGTCACCTCATAGGGGATTTTTTAGTATTTGTGTTGCTTTTTTTGCACAATTTACTTATATCAAACTTTCTAATTGTAATTGTACTTTTTGAAGCCATTTGGATCTTCTGCTTTCACTCAGCATTAACTGGAGTATTTTTCCACCTCTCTGCATCCAAGGTGTTACTCAGTCTCAGATCTTCAGACTTCTTACCCAAGTTGTCACAATTTAAGTGTCTATTTAACATCTATAAGTAATCTCACAGAACAGTATCACACAGTATTACATAACAAATGGTTTAGATGCCATCTAACTTGGCTTTGAAAATCAGCTTTAAGTCCAAGTAAGACCTTTAGGATCAGAATATATTACAACTAGAAGGTTGTAAAATGAGGTTAACCACCAGAAGTAAGCAGGAATTTCTGTCAAGTAAAGAAGAACTATTCAATCAATAGTTCAATCCCAATCAAGTGAAACTTCTTTGTAAATCATCTCAAATCAGTCTGAAATTGGTGTCCAATTAGGATTGGGACTGGTTTTACACATGCTCCACCTTTCCTAGACCTTTCCTAGTATCATAAAGATACAACAAAGGAAAATGATGCTTAGAGATCTTCAAAAGTTTTAAAATTTTAT
Organism: Tychaedon coryphoeus; assembly: GCA_013398595.1. NCBI lineage: Eukaryota > Metazoa > Chordata > Aves > Passeriformes > Muscicapidae > Tychaedon > Tychaedon coryphoeus. Next base: position 2,770,782 of record WBND01000017.1, on the reverse strand, counting down.
TACTTGCCTGAGGATTCTACAAACAGGACTTGAAACTGAGGGTCAGAAGTACCTTTATCACATGATCTACATTTTCAGTGTCAGACAGAAATACAGCAAGGAAAATGTATTTTGTTTTAATGATCTGCTTGACTACATACAGACCTTAACATACTGCAATCAGAAATACTTATATTTTTTGTTCTAGGTAGACAAGTCTACATCTTGCACAGATTTCCTCAAATGCTGAAATATGTTAGCATAAATCAGATTTGTTAAAAAAAATCTTTTTACACTTCAGAAGTTTTCAAAATAGGAGTAAAGACTTATGTATGTGCTGGAGGGACTGTTCTGATGTATGAATCACTACTTCTAGAAACCCATTTAGGTACAGATTCATAATGTCTTAATGATTTTTCTTGAAAAAGAAGCTCTACTAATGCAATGAGAAGCTCATGTTCTACTCCCTTCCTATTGTGCCTGATATTCTGTGCCAACCATTGTAAAATTGGAAACCTTTGTTCTTGGTGAGATACTTCAAGAATTATACTTTTGCCAAGATAATCATTAGCTCTTGTGGTAACCTCCTGCATGTAACAGGCTCATGAAGTGACCTTAGGAGTCACCTGTACAGCCTGACCTGTCTTCACTCCTCACTTTCAGGAGTGGAAAAATAGAAGTCAAAGCTCACAAGTAAATGAGTCCTGTATGTAAAGATTTGAAGCTTTGCTGCTGATCAGGACTGGTCAAACAGCCTTCAAATGTTTCAGCAGTTTGTGCACTTCTATGAAACCAAATCTGGAATTACATTGATAAAATCTTCATGCTAGCAACCAATATCTGCTACATATACCATTTCTAGCCCATAAGCCTGTAGGAGAAGACAGTTTCACAGGAGCCAGAACTGCTTTGTAGATGGCACAGATCCAATAATAAAATTCCTGGACACATTTTACTCTGTCTAGTTTAGTTAACTGCATTAATACATTGACAAATGGAATCCAGTCCTTTTCCAAATAAGGGCACAACCAGTTTTTCAGAAATTGAGTTTGTGTCATTTCTACAGAGCTCATTGAAAAGTATTCCCCTTAATGCTTTTGTTGAGGGTTTTTCCTTGGGTTTTTTAATGACAATTAGCTATATCTGCATGTCCTTTTGCAATGGTTTCCACAACAATTCTGAAATACTTAATATTAGGATACATGTTCCTAGGCATCTTGCTCAATAAAGGAGACACAAATGGAGCTATTAAGTATGTCTAATTTATTCTTTGATTTTAATATCACAACGATTGCTGATCTGTGTGTTGTGTAATGTGGAAAAATTAGATTTGCAGTAGCTACCTTAATAATGAATTTTCATTATCTCAGCTTTTAAATGTTAAAAAAAAGAGTAGTTTTATCTTAGAATTTTGCTATTTTTGAAACCCCTAAGTTCTACCTCGTATTTAAAACCTGTCATTTTAAATACTTCCTTCTACTGCTTCTACTGGAAATAATCATAAATATGTTTCTACTGCTTAGGTATCTGATGGCTTAAATGTTCTAGAAATAATTACACATTTATCACTTCTATAGGTCACCTATAATATCCTGTACACAGCTCTGAGTCATCATTCAGTTCAGTTAATTGGGGTTTGAGAAATGTTATTTTCTCATGTCAGGATATTCTGACCTGCGTAATTACTGGCACAATTTCCACTCTAATATCACAAACCCCATTATGAGCAATAATACAGCTCCACAAATAGACTGCTAAAAGAAAAAAAAAATTATCCATGTTGAGTAGTATACAGTATTATTTTCAAGCAGTGTCTTAATCACCTGTCTGTTATACCTGAGAGGCAAAGGCTTACTTGAATAATTAGGATTTCTCAGTATTATTAAAACCAGAAAAATGTTGTTTATGACACCCTAAGTAATTTGCAAAACATTCTTTCAAGCTTGGCTGCAATTTTCCTTGAGACATTACCGTGACATGGTTGACTAGAGGTTTCCTACATAAAGCAAATTAAACCATTTCTATGAGTGTATTATCTTGCCATATAACATGACCAATTAGCTAAGTCACAATGGCTAAAAACAATTCCAGGCTAACAGCTGCCCTGACTTAGTGTAAATCTAATTACTAGACCTCTCAGACAGCACTCTCCAAACAGTTTTGAGAGACAATTTTCCTCCTTTGTCTCCTGTTCTGCTTGGTTCCAGCCAGAGAATTCTGTTCCTGATCAATAGATACAAATTCCACCATAGATCACCAGCGAAGTCAACTAACTACTCTATGTTTGGCCCAGACTATTTACTGCAGTCATGCCTATTTCACAGAATTAGCAAAAAGCTATTAAAAAATTCTACAGCTCCTCTACTTCTTTTCTCCCCCAATGTAATTTCTGGATAATGGATAAACCCCTGTGAGTCTGCCACCTGTTTCAAGTTTCTAACACTCAGAGACTTAGAATCAGGAGTAAAACATCCACCAAGAACAGTCTCTCCAAGTCTCAAAGTACTGCCTCACAGTAGCTCTCAAATTGCATAATTTATTTCAAAGAAAATCTCACACCTCCAACAAAGCTTTAGGGAAAAGGGCCTCAGAGGCTGCAGGGAGGATCTCAGTCTTTGGGAGAACTTGATAAAAGAGCTTATTTTGCTTGGTAAGTAGGAAAACTTGTGAAAAAGTAGGAAAGCCTTCTAAGGGGCCAGTGTTCTTGTTGGTGGGTACTTCAGAGAAAGAAGCCCTTGGGGATGACTGGCAGCACAGCTTTCCTCCAGCTCCAGTGCACAAGGTTTTCAAGGACAGCAATGATTCATCTCCACCTGGGCAATGCAAGTTGTCTGGGGGAATTGGTAGTCTTAAAAGAAGTGTTTCAAAATGCATGCTGACTTGCTTTGTTGTTATAAATTAATACATTTTGAAAGCAGATACGTGGCACATTATTTTCGGACTCTGTTTCTCCTGCAGTCATTTTATTTGTGAAACAGCACCTGCAGGAACAAAACATTGTTATTTATAATTCTGCTCTCTGCCACATAAACAAATCCTCTGCCAAATCTCTAACAATACTGTGCAACAAAACAGAGCAATTAACCCTGCAAATCTAATTTAAGCTAATACAGGCAGCACTAAATGAGGTCCTGATCATGGCTGATTTTACTTCTCTGTAATCTGCAGCAAGTCACTTGGTCCTTTGGTTTCTTTCCCTCTTCTATAAAATCCAGAATAGGAAGGCTAATACAAACAAGGCAGAAGTTCAAATTAGAAGTACAAGTAGTCTCAGAATTTCAGAACTGAATTATCTGAAATGTTAATGTTTTGATCCAGCTACAACAGAACAATGCACAGCTCTGCACTGTGTGCATTGTTCTTGGAACTGCAAATATCTTGGCTGCATTAGGGATATTTTCTGGTGGCTAGAAAAGGCTCACTGGGAAATAAAATTCAGAAAATGGTTAGCTTGAAAAGTTATTCTCCCAGGACAGAAATGCAGCCAATGACCACAGGGTTGGCAACTGAGATTCAGAAATGTTCTGGATGGCTCCTGGAACAAATCAGCTATTAGGCCAACCTGGACACATCCAGTATGTCAGCTGGATTGATAGTCTTCTCTTCTAATCAAATCCCAATTTTCACGTGACAGACTGGGAAAGATTTCCCAAAAGTAAAATGTTTCCTAAAAAGTCACAACCAGCAGAATCTGGAATTGCTTATTGTCTCATATAAGTAACACCAATGTACAATTTTCTGTATTTTATAAACTACCCTGAAATGCTTCTGAGAGCAGGTCACATGGTAGCTAATTCCAGAAAATTATATATGAAGTCTGGAATAAAATTTGGTAATAAACTGTCTGGTGCAGTCAGGCTGCTTCCTGACATGCTCTCTATCTCAGAGTCTTTATATCTAATTCTCTGTGTGGAATAAAGAAAATAAAGACAAAACCTCCTATGGAAACTTAACTACTTTTCTAAGGCAAAGCCACTTCATTAAGATGGTTTTCTCTGCAAACCTTTCTGCTCTTGTTACTTGAATGCAAATTTCAGTTGTCTTTTAATATCAATGTCCTTTAATGAAACTGAAGTTGACTGTGACATTTCAAGAAATGTTCGCATGAACCATGTCTTCACAAGGAGTGACTGCAAAACACATCCTCTCAGCCTAAACTTGAATAATGCCAAATAACCTAGAAGAGAAACATGCTACTACTGAAGGCAGGGAGATAAAACAGGAACTTTATTGTCAGTCATTCATAACGATGCAAATGTTAGGGACTAATAGAGTCTTTCTGTGATTTGTTCACCTGATAATAAAAATTTGTCTTAATGCAGTAGGACCCCCAAGTGCTTTAGGCTGAGTCAATAGGATTGGGCTCCTGTGTTGTAAATAAATTGAGGGGAAAAAAGATGTTAAGCAAGTTTCTGAAGAGCAGCCTCAGGCTGGTTTCTTTCTCTAAATCTAGCCATAATGCTACTTAATATTTCATCTGAAATCCTTGGCTAAATGGAAATAATTTTATTCCAATTCCTCTGCTACAAAGTATTAGTATTACCTCAATATTGGTAATTGGCTTTTGGCAGCTTTATTACAGCTTAGGCAATTTTGTAAAAAAGATAAATATAGTACAAAGCTTACAAAGATGGGTGGTATTAAAATCATTAAAAATTGCAATCATAAATAATTTAATATCTGTGTTGTGTATTTAACTAAGTGGCCTTTGAATTACCTATGTTACTGAGCACTAAAGTACTGGAAAATAACCAACATTTCCTAAGTTAAGCAAACAAGATGAACTAAGCATATAAAATCTCAGTATTTTTTTCAGAGTTGTTGTTTTGTTTGTTTATTTGGTTGTTTGGTTTTGTTCTTTCCAGTGTACTGGAAGTCACTGGCTTCTGAATCAGTTCCTATTGCATTATCTAAAGTAAAGTTTTATCTCCTTCTAGCCATCACAATTGCAATATCTTAAAATAAATTGCTAAGAAATTGCCAGTGTGATATACTTGTCATGCTCACTTTCTAATTTCATGATGACCTATGATGACATGGTGCAGTCAGATTACCAAAACACATTAGGATTGGAACAGGAGCTCATTAGAAGCTCCTTATAAAAAAGGCAGTTATTTTACAGAATAACAAAACAGCAGCTTTTTCTTTTAAAATAGCTAATAAGATTTTCTTCTGAGAGAATGTGATAAATATCTGCAATTTAAGTTTGTGTAATTCTCCCTGATTGACTCTAATGAGTCTCAATTTGTCTTGTAAAACGAAGACTTAATTGCTGTGTTCAAAACGACATCAGGTTATTACAGTGTTCAGTACGTCTAAACCAAAAAGTTATTAACTGGCTGATTTGCAAGCCTAAAGGGACTTCAGCATCTCTATTAGATAATACATTATTTATAATTTAGGGTTATGGAATTAGCTCTGTCTGGCTCCCTGTGGCTTATAAAATAAGCTGCCAGCGATTAAAATTTCCACCACGGACCACTGGCGACTTGCAGCAGAATTCAGCTGGAGAGGGAGAAATGCACAGAACACTGCTAAGCAAATTTTAAGAGATGAATGAGAAAAAGCATGTGTGCTTCTTGTGAAATTTTGGGGAATTTAGGCATGAAAAGCAAAAAATCTCATTTTATGAAACTGTGCTTCACCTGGCACCTTATTATGAAAGATCCTCCATCTCACCATTTTGTCCAGATGTTCCCCAAACATTGGATATGTACAGCTGAGGCTCATCCATGTGGGAGAGGAGGAGGAGGAGTTTCAGCACCCAATGCAATCCTTCCTCACCAGGTAGGTTTTTCCTTCACCTATCCAGTTTTGGGACAACTTCCTAAGAGTCCATGTCACTTACCCCAACAGGAAAAAATCATTGCAAAAGACAGCACCCACTGTGTTTAGCACACAGCTGAAAACGCTGGAGCTGTTTGCAGGAGTCAGCAAGTGAAGCAGTGGTCCCAGCCCGAGGAGAGGAGGTCCCTTGCACTCTCCCTCTGGCAGGGTCAAACAGGGACAAGGACTTCTTTGTCCCCTCTGAGCATCCAAACCACCAGATTGAGGACTTTCTTCCTCCAAGTCTCTCCGTGTGAAGTTGTGCAGAAAACTGGCTAGATTGCCCAAAGTGAGGAGAAGCCCTTGGTATTCATCTCTGCTACAAAATCTGCTTCAGCAATTTCCAGAGGCCTTTTGTAGCAGCAGAAACCTCTCTGGGGTTCTGGAAGAGTGTGACTGTGCCACATGACAAAGCAGTGGTTATTGACACTAACCAGTGCTGTTATTGACACTAACCAGGGCACTCTACCAGGAATGCCATACCTGTTTTAGCTCAAAAGGCTTAGGAAGCACTGCACCAGAGCAGCAGGACACTTCTCCTTACCACCCTGGGAAGAAGCTGGATTTAAGACTCAGTCCAACTATTGCCTGAGGCATCTCTCTGCATGTAAGCAAAAGGAGCTCAGATGCTTAAACCAGGGTTTTAACCACTGTTCTATTACCTCCAAAAGCCATGATATTTTTAAGCATTTAGACTTCAATTACTTATCCAGAGCTAGGGAAGATGAAATGGTTCTCTGAAGACAGCAAGTACATGGAAGTCTTATTTAATTTGTGAGACTTAAAATTGTCATCAGATTTCAAGCTGAATTTCACTTGCAGGGGGGATAGTGGCAGAGCTAAGCAATAAAACATACCCCAATTTCCCTATTCTCCCATCTCCCCAGACAGACCAGGCTAGTCATGCCATATTTCTGTTTCAATAATTGTGGAGGCCCCAGACTGTTAACTAATTTAATAAATATACATTTTCCCACATTTTTGATTCAGTTTTTGAGATGTTGTTCTTGGTCAGTTTTAAGTGTGACAGCAAGTCTGATAATCAGCCAGGCTGGCCAAAAATCATCTGCCAAACACACAACAAATAAAGGATTAAAAGCTATCCATCAATACACCTACATTCTTTCAGACCTGCAGGGTTCCTTGCAGTCAGAATCCTTCAAAATCATAGAGGAGGAAAATAGGTAGAGAAAATAGGTGTTTATTTTGAGAATATTTTTGTCCATGAGATTTAAGAGATTTTTCTCTCCTATAATATCTGTGCCTTCAGTTGCTCTGCAAGATCAAAAGCATGGTCCATTCATCCCTCAAGTCACTGAGGATAATGAAGGGAATCAAAGAGAAAACAACAAAAGGCATTGGAAATGAGAGGGTAGTTTGTGTCCCAGAGATATTTTATTACAGTGATTATCCTGCAGTAGGCTTCAGAAATGACAAGCTGCTCACTAAATCCCACAGAAACTGTGAGACTGAAATCTCTGAAGATATCCAGGGGCTGAAGGACAAAAAATAAGTCAGGGCCAGCTGTTACATATAAAACAACTGCCTCAGTAGGATAAGAGTATTCTAAGCCCCAAACATCTGGGAGTTTTGGAAACAAGGTAATGGTTCCCACTTCACACATCAGTCAGCCAGCCTCCTGGCTAACAAATCCTTGACAAATGCATGCCCCAGGCACTTAGCAACTGTCTGCAAATTAGGGTTTATGAGGAGGGGCAGTCCCTTCCAATGTTCTTTGGAACACAAGCCCACAACAGCTGGCACTGGGAATTGTTAGCACAGTCATCTGGGTATGTGCAGGCTTCATAACCTAACCTATGAAATCTTGGTAAGGGGGATGGATCTGTGGAAGGCTGATGGGCTAAAATCACAGCAGTCAGGCGACATGACAGCTCTTCCAACCTCTGCTAGAAGTACATCCAGCTTCTCCATCCTCCAGTGAGCACTTTGGATAGAGAGAAGTCCCTCCAAGGCTGACAGCAGAGAGTTGTATTCAATACCAAGAAGAAGTAAGTGATGTAAAGGCAGGCACCTGCTGGGATGCATCCTGCTTGTTTACAGAGACTGTAATTGTTACAAGGTAACTGCTGTGTTTTTAATTCTTGCTAATTTTGTTTTGGCTCTTCTCTCCTGATTTGCATGCAGAGCACAGGTCTGTAACACAAACAATTGTGTGAGTTATAGAAAAAAAACTAAGCAAACAGCCTCTTTTCTGGTAAATAAGCTGCACTCAGAAAAGTATTTCTTGCAAAACAGCACTATGGTATTCTCCAGCTTGCTTGAGAATTTTATAACACCTTAAAATTCTTATCAAATATGGTCACTTTTACTTCTATTGCTCTATAAAAGATTACTGAAATATCAGTCCTTTAGAGTGAGCATTGCAAATGAATGTCAGCACTGTTATTTTCATGCTGAATGAACTGATGTATTGATTTACACCACCAATCTGTGGGTATGGTTGGGTTTGGCTGCCTCGAGGTCAATTTAATCCTCCTCCAGTCTGTGAGTTCCAGTGTACTCTGGGGTAAAGAATAATGAAAATCACAGCACAAACACAAAATAATCTATCTCCCGTATCAGATCTCACTTAGCCTGTATACAAAACCTCTTATTCTTCAAAGCAAGAGAAATTTAAATCCTTTCTAAAATTAATTATTTGTATCAGCTCTGGGTGATCTCTGGCAACTTCGCGGAACAGGGAATATTTACAGGAACAGGAGGCATGCAGTGACCCTTGTGAGGGAAGCTGCCATATCAGCATGAGTCTGAATTTACAATAAGTACAACATTCCTCATCATTGATTGCTCCATTCCTGGGAAAGCAACTTGCAAAGTCCTGACAATTCCTCTTTGCATCATGAGGCATCAATAACGCTGTTAGCAGCACCATTAACCTTCTGTGGCCTTGGCTTAATGGTACTCAATGCCAGATCCAGAACTAACTGAAGCAGGACCACACCAGAAGTGAGATGCCTGAATTCAAAAACCCTTTCTGGTCAAAATCCCCCTTCCCAACCTGCTGCTCTGCAGCATTAGATACCTAACCAGTTCCCCTTGGTGGGACTTCATTTGCAGTGTATTGACATGCTGTGTGGACACTGCAGTCCTGCCCCCACTCCTTCTAGCCAGCAGCAGCTGGGGCAGTAGCACAGCCCATCACTCTCCAGCCACTGAGGTGCAGAGCAGGGACACAGCCAGAGGCCTGTGCCACCTCCAGTCCAGCCTGCAGAGGCAGCTGTGCCCATCCCTTGGGCAACTGCAACCAGCTGCTGCCCCCACCAAGAACAGGAGTGATGGGGACCGGTCCCCTCTGCTTCTCCCAGCCCCTGCTGCAGACTGGCAGTGCCAGATCAGCTGTCTGCTGGGAGGGAGGGACAGATGTGCCCTTGAGCTCATGATATATGCACCTCATGAAACTGAGAAGCTGCATTCCCCCATCTCCTATTCTGCCCTACCACAAACTTGACTCAAGCTGGGCTCCTGTGCAGTTGAGAAAGGCTCAGCACAGGCCATAAAGAGAGTGAAAAAGCAACAGAGAAGCGAACCTGCCCATGCCCCAGGAAGAGGGGCTGTCCTTGGAAAAGGGACACACCCATACTCTAACTTACATGCCAAGGGATGCTTAAGCAGTTTGCATGAGAGAGCACATGGACTAAGGGTGTAAACAAAGTCCCTTTGTGGAGTAGTGTTTTAAACCACTGAGACTGCACACACAATATCTCTACTGGAATTTAGTTAATTTATTCAATGATGCAGAAAAGAATATAGGACCCATCATCCCCAGGCTGTGCTGAATTTTCAAGGCTGACAGAATTTATATTGCATTTATATTGAGTGACACTTTTCAGAACTGAAGTGAATTTTATGGCTCCCAACATACCTTTGTTTTCTTCTTTTATTTAAACAGCCTTAGTCCAACTCTTGAAATGACATACATTCTGATGGAAAGCAACTGACAAGGCCCACAACTGGCTGTGAGCCATTGCTAGAGAACACAAAGGGCTGGACATGATCTTTGATCTTTGGACATGATCTGAAGTGGTGATAGCATTCATTCATCTGTTCTCCTGGCTGCCCAGATACAGACCTTAAAGCATCCCCTAAATATATCACTTAAAACTTCATAATGCCTTGGCACGTCTCTGTATAAAAATCAGTAGGTAGCTTTTAAAAGACATTTGTGTCTACCCAGAAGTTAGGCAGGTAGGTTTGCCAAAACCCAAACAACAGTAGTCATATACATAGTGTTTTATTGCTACTATGGAAAAGTTCACCATAGAAAATTTAAATATTTAATCTGTAGTAAAAAGTATGTGGGTGTGGGCTTTTTAAGACCAACACAGTACTTCAGATATGTCCCTTTAAATTTGACTTCAGGGTATGTGAGGTTGTTTTAGCCAAGCTTTACTTTTTCTCAGCCAATTTTTACTCAGTTGCTGGCATGTTGTCTCCCTCATTCATTTTGGATTATGTTATTTACTTCTCAAAGTTTTAAGAATTATCAGCTCCTTTGCATTTCTTGCATTTTAAAATGAGGCTGAGAAATGCATGGAATCCATACCACCAATTCTGTCATTTGTGACTCGTGTATCTGCTGACTCCTTTTGGAAAAAGTTAGGTTTACCTTTGACTGAGAAACAAGACTGAGGAATTAAAGCAACTGCAGAAAAGCAGGCAAACCCAACAATCACTCGTTTGACACACCATAATAATTTCTTGGCTGTTAAAATAACTAAATATCTGAGTTTCAAGAAAGGCCTGAAAAACAGACAGCATTCTGGAATATAAATGTAACAGAGCATTAAATGAAAGGTGGTAGAGAAACAGGGCCAGTCACAAGTCAGAGTAAATGGTTTTTAACCCCTCAAAATAACAAATTTGTTTCCAATACTGCCTTTCTTGTTTTCACAGTAACATTATTCTAACAAACAGATGGTTCCTTGAGCCTTAATTGTCTGAAACACAATTTGAGACACATAGATCAACACAGCACTGAGGGGAACATGTCATCAAAATTTGGTTCCCTTTGGAAACATCTAACTTCGTGGCATGTTACTCATCATTATGGGGTAGAGATACCAACATCTGCACCTTTTACTGAAAATTCTGCAGTATTTATTGTTTCATCTATAGAAAGCTATTTCTGGGAACAAAGTGATTACATGACAATCTTGTTTTTATATAAAAGTGCAGGCACTCACAAGTAGTAATGCCAAATGCTCAAACTCAACTAAAAATTAGTAACAACATATTTCTAGGGACTAGCATTCTCCTATACAAACATGTAAGCTCTAGCATTGTTGTTCTTCAAGACTGGATGGAGCTACTGCCACAAAAATAACCAAAGAACAGGTAAGGCTACAGATACAGTCTCCCTGAGATGTTTTCAGTAGAAGAGCCCAAACTTGCAGAAAGATATTGCTTCACTAAGAAGTTATGCAAAAGTTGTCTTTGGTCCACTGTGATCCCTGAGTGAGAAAAGGTTCAACACCTCCGAGGATATGCTCTCTGTTCTGCACTTCTGGAGAGCAATTATGCAAGGCAGTGGCTATTGTATCTGGGAATGCATCTCCAGACATCTCTCACAGTTTTTCGTTTATAGTATTTTCTTCTCAAGAAATTGTCACCTCATCTCAGAGAGATGATCATCCTTTCAATACAAAGAATTACTTAATTTCCCTGACTCACTGGTAAAAACAAAAAAGCAGCTGAAGTGGCAGACTTAACTGTGTGTCAAACTCTTTTTAACATTGATTCAAACCATAAGCAAGCCAAAAAATCCAGACCAAGCTGTAGATCTGATGCTGATCCACCATGTGGACCACTCTCCTTTAATAGCAAAAGAACTGTGTTTTCCAGCAGAAATCTTCCCTGTAGACCTGTGATATGGACAGGGGCCTGTAATATTACATGAATTTGGGTTTTGTTGCTGTTTAAAAAGTTTTTCAAACTCTTATGGCTTCATTTGTGCTCTTGGACCTCTGAAGGATAATAGGTTGGGAGAGTATCATTGCAGACTGACAGCTCCGAATTTCCAAGCTTCAGGTGAGCCTGCAGTGGGTTGGATTCACCCTCCAGCGCTGCACAGTTTACCAGCTGCAGTTCTTTGGTGAAGCAGAATTCAATCTGGCCAATTGTTTGTGCTTTTTCACCCTAGAAACATGAAAGGTAAGATCAGCCTCACGGGAAGGAGAAAATAAATCAATTCTTTAGCTACACTGCAGATGAAAAATTGAAAGAAAAGTACAAGAGGCATCCACTCCGAACAGCTTATAGCACACACTGTTACTCAGTACCAGTCTGGGACTTGTCTAACTAGTAAGCCTTGTTATGAAATGCTGTGACACACTATCCTGGCCCTCACTCATCTGCACAGGCCACAGCAGCTGTTCACCTCAATGATGAGCTCTGGGTGAACTCTATGAGTATTGAAGGGCACATGTGCCCAGAAAGACACTTTTCACCAACTCTTCACAGCAGGACAGGAATTGAGGCAAATAAAATTCTCCCTACATGAAAACAGAAACTAAATTTTATAACAGCTTTTACACAAAAGAATACAGAACCAAGCTGTATGTCAGAAGGAGCAGAAGCCTCATTTTTGGACTACAAGACAGGCTAGGAAGAAAAACATTGACCACGAATAAAGCAGGCAGGCATGGAGGCCTTTCACGTGGCAAAAAGATTACAGGAAAATCTCCCAAAACACTCAGGTCTAACAAAATGTGGAAAAAAATTGGTAATTGGTTTTGAAACAATTAAGCAGAACAAAAAGGTATGTACCAGACAAAAGTAACTGTGGTGAGGGCTTTTTTGTTTGTTTGGAATTTGTGTTGTTGGGTGGTTTGTTTATTTTGGGTTTTAAGAAATGTAAGAACAGAGTGTGCCTAATCCATTTCAAACATGGAAACACCTCTGTCATGTACTGGGCATGGACAAGTCTAGGAAACAAGAACTCTGAAAAAGGCCTGTCTTCATATAACTGAGATGTACTTTTTAATTTCTATTACTCAACACCTTTGGCTGTTAAGTACAGGGGACACAAGCTGTACATTACTTTCATGTAATTGGAGCAGTATCCCAAGTGTACTAAAAGCAGTGGCAGAACTACAGTGAACAGAGCTAGAAACTGGGGCGTGTGTTAGCTCTGTATTTCTTTAATGCCAAAAGGTGAGTGAACAACCCATGTTCAACTAATATTCCTTTGTTACTTAAAGTAACTTATCAACACATTAAAAATATTGTAACCTCTAGATTTTTTTAATGTTAAAAAACCTAGGAGTACAAAAATCTCAGAGGGTTACTAAAGCAAGAGTTGACAACACACTCTAATAGCAACTGCATCTTAGCAAGTTTTCACGAATTGTTGCCTCTGTAGAGGCAGTAACTCTGCCAAGAGTTCTGTAGCAAATTACCTTTAACAAGCTGAGATAAGAAGGAACCACTTATAACAGTGAAAGATAACCTTGTAGGTTTTGTTTTTTGCTTTATTTTTCTATAAGAGCAGCTGAAAAAAAAAAAGAAAGGGCTCTACAACCTACACATGTAGCTGTTCAGAATACTGTTTTGTTCCTTCAAAGGCACTTTTGGCTCAGATACAGTGACCTACACTCTACAGAACAATGTCTCTGTGTACCATCTTCTCTACTGCATCACGATACACAGCACAATCATTGGCAAGGAAAAGTAAAAAGACATGGAAATTGGAGACATGACTGGCTCAAAAGGAAAGACTACAGTGACCCTGAACCGCAGTGAAGCTCAAAATGCCTTTTTGTACCTCCTTAGGTATGGGCTTTCTGGAACAATCTCAGAGACAAGCTCCTGAGCTGCCTTATTTCAGAAGGATTCTGTTCACTGAGTGACTTCTTCATGTGGAACTCAAGAGCCCTGCCCAGTGGAGGGAAGGCTGCTGCTCACAGCTGACAGCACCTTCATCAAGGCTGACAGTCACTGGCTCCATTCAGCTCACTCTTGCTGGTTTTAGTCATCTGCCATGCAGCAATTAAACTTTAGCAGGCATGGTGGAAAGTCCTCAGCTACAGCAATACCTCTGGCATGGTGGTTACACCATTTATGCAAGAGATGCAGGTTTAAATGTTTTAAGACAAAGAGACCTTTAAAACTCAAGTCCAAGAGTCAAACAACACCTCTATGCAAACTAGAGCTGTATGCACAAAGAACATTTAGACCCAAGTTTCACCATACTGAAGATTTTTCACTCTATTTTGCTGTATTTTTGACAAAAAGTGCTCCTTAAAAAAGGAAGTTATTTTTTGTTTGATTTTTTTTTTCCATTTTGGGAAATTAGCGGCGTTTTTACCTCTTCTGGAGGAATGCACTGGATCTTTGGTGTTACACCATAAAATCTTGTAAGAGCTTCCTTTATAGCAGTCATCTGAAAAATTAAAAAGCTTATAGAGATAAATAGGTTACAAGCATATCTTCCAACAGCTGCGACACTGGTTAAGCTCTCAAAAACTTTTATAAAAAGCACCACCTTAAAGAACTATACTATTTTAAAAAGGTCATTTGTTCTACAGAAATTAGTTGATTCCTACTGAAAAAAAGGTCCACGCACATGATTTTGTTATATCAAAGATTGCCTCTTACCTTGTAATATGAACTGCTTGGCTTTATCCCAGCTTTCAAGAGACAACTGAAACAAAGACAAAACATTTTTAAATGTTTCCTGTATGCAAACATACCTTCATAATCATTAAGTAAAACAGATAATTTCAACAACCTGTCAAGCATTACAGTTATGAGAGCAAGAGCAACTTGTCTTTCATTCTTTGCCAGCCTAGGAAAGGCCGTTTTCTGAAAGGACACTTCCCACCTAACTTGGCAGGGCCAGGAAGAACCCTTTCCCACACCTTAATCTGAGAAACTAGGACAGTTCAGTCTTCAGACAGAGCTAGGAAAAGGGAGTTTCAGAGTGCTCTGTTTAGTGCCAGGTAGGGCATGTAGTTTAATTGCTTCCTTTCCCCTGCCTTGAGCCATTCCCATGTGCTCTGCCATTGCAGAGGGCACAGGGGCAGACATGTGAAGGTGTTCTAGGCACCCTCATATTCAAACACAGGACGGGCTTCCTGTGGTGGGAGACACACAGCACACTGGGACAGAGATACAGCATGTCAGTCAGAGTCAATGTTACTGGCAGGGCAGAAACTGCTCCTAATAAATATGTTTTTGAAGAGGAAACGGTCACATGAGAGAAATGAGGTAATGCTCAAGAAACTCTAGCCTGTGCACCCTTTCCTTAAGGCTCATTCCTGGGAAAAGTCCACATTTCCAAGCTGACAAGATTCAGGATCTAACATGTGATGAGTCTGTGAGTCCCAGCTTCTTCTGTAAGAAGTGGGAATGGTCACTATCTTGCAGTATTTAATCTATAAATGCTGATAATGCTCAACCCTTCCCTTCCAAGACCAGTTTTGGCACAAGGAAGATATTACCCAGCTGACTAAAAGACAAGCTGTTTTTCACTGTCACTTTATACTAGATATAAGGAGGACAATAAAAGAGATGATGTTCTATTAATTCTTACAGAAGGCTGCATGATGTCCTCTTTTTAATAATTTGCATTTTGGAAACAATTTTCTTAATCACTGACATTTTTCCTCATTCAAGTAGAAATGACATACAATGAGAACACTTTCAGTTTTTTTTCTCTTCAGTAAAGATAAAATTAATTATGCTAATTTTCACAATAGATAATAAGCTTTCAGCAATTAATTTCAACATGCTTCAGCCTCTATTCTTTTGCAGTGTTGCACATGCTGATACAGAGTCACATCATCGGTCACTGTGCCATCTGTAAATGTTTTAGTCACACCATCACAGCTACTTAGGCAATTGACTTAGACATTGTTAATTTTAACTTTACATATGACACGCTCAAACACTGTGTGTAGAAAAATCTGCTACAGTTCTAAAAGACATCTACAAAACCAAGGTGGGAGGGAAGAAAGTCTTATTTCCTTTGTGCATATGCAAAATAAATGAGACTTTGTCTAGGAGATTGCTTGGACAGGATACTGGCAAAGCATAAACAGGATGAGCTGGTTTGGGGTTCCTTTGAGTTGTTTTAATGAGGTTTTTTTTAAAAGTATGTTTCTTAGTATGAAACTATTTCCTCTAACAGATACTGTCCTCTTATGGTCAACAAATTAAACATCCTCTCACCCATACCAAGCACTGATCAGGAAAGGACTCAAACCTTCTGTCATTCACCTGCAGTCAGAACACATGCATACAGCACTTGACAAGCCACAACAGTCTCATCAAGACTTTGAATCTGGAATGGCCAGTGCTTTGGAACCATAAGGAGGAATCAGCCCCTAGGACAAAGCAAGAGTGTCACACTGGGGCTGTCAGAAAGGACAGCAGAGGACTGTCTAGAACGATGCTGCTGGCTTATCTGACTGAAGTGTCCAGAGACTGCTTCTCAGGGTAACAACTCCTCCTCTGAACTTCAGTATTAAAAATAATTTACACTAATTCTCATTTCCTCACTTCCATCAGATTTTCAGACTTTCATTTGAGGCTAGATTTTAAACTTTTAGGAACTGTTTGAAATAAAAGCCAGATCATCGAGTTCATTTACTTACCCATTGAGATCAATATGCTGGTAGAGTTCTAAGGCTTTACCAAAGTATTTTTTCTGAGAATTAAGGACTTCAAGTGTGGCTGCACAAGTGCCATGTTTGTCCCACTCATGTTTCCTATAGGAGAAAAGCAAAATGCAAATTTTAGAACACGTTATTTGCAGATACACATGCTGTATGAGCTAGCCAGTATACTTAAATCAAGTATCCAAAAGGTTACACATGTGGAGTAAGACGCTGCATTCAAATTTATCACACATGTAAAAAGTAAACCCAAGCAAGATCACTCTCACCACTTCAATTACAGCAACATCTATGACACAGTGTATTTCTAGAAATACATTTGGAGATCAAAATGCAAAGAATTTGCCTAGAAAATTACTATCACTAAGTTTTTTGTAAGTTTTAGTAGAACTTTTTGGGTTAAATGCACCTTCAAAGCACTAAATGTTTTTCTGAACACTAAATTTTTTTCTGAACTCAAAAGATTAAGCCTTATTTTGGGTGAAATAGTGTAATTGCACAAGCTGCTAAGATTTTAGCATCAAATTTTATGCTTGCCTGTGGCAAAATTTTAACAGGCCTCCTCTCAAGTCTTGCTTCTAGTTCACTATCCATCCTCCTAAGGGCAAGGAACAGAGAGCAAAGACATTCTTGCAGTGTACAGCAGACAAACTCAAACAGGACAAAAACTGGGAAAAAGGCAAAAATATTTCTATCAATTCTAAAGTCCCTTGAAAGACTAAGCAGTACAATCTTTAGTAATACTGCCTGTGGATGTCTTTTTTTAAAAATTCTTTCCAAATTTTCACAATCCACTTGTACTATATAGGTATCAGTTCAGCAGATGTACACAAAGATTATATAATCAGATTATCTAAACTCCTGCCGTCATCAAAGCATCCTGTGACTTTATGATGCCTTAAGTACATCATCAAAAAGCAGAAAAGGACAACTATTATTCACTTGAAAGCCTACCTTGGAATTGTCCGTTTATATTAAAAACTTCAGATTTTTCTTAAGGAATTAAAACACCTTAAAAGAAATTATGTTTGGATCTAAAGAAGCAGTGCACTACTTCTGAACAGAGAATTAATAAAACAACGATGGTGTCAGGAGATTTGAGACAGGGGAGAAGATGCTTTACTGTAAGATTTTCACTGTATCTTCCCACATTTAGCCTTGTAGAGAGTTCTCATCTTGGCTGTAACATTCAACACAACTGCATGTCAAATTAACTGCTTATTGCTGGAAGAGTCCAGTTTTCATGGGCAGATTTCTCCACGAGAGATTTTAAATTACTAATGAGAAAAAACACCGGTTTTAAAATAAACAGAAGCTCTTTCAGGGGTAAACTTAGCAAGAGATACAGTTAGGTTGGATCAGAAGCAGACAACAGTCAGATCCAAAGGGCTACTGAAACAGCAGCAAGCTGGAGGCAAAGCTTTGGATGTAGGATGACAATTTAAATTCAGAGAATGTATACATGCGTGTAAAGCTAATGGTGAAGTGTTTGTCTTTTGAAGACTTTCAGTAGTACTTGTATTTAAGTGTCCTGCTCTTTCTGAAAAGAAGGCAGAAATAAAGGGCCAAAGATCTGCTGGCATTCAAGAAGCCCTATTATTGTTCCCATGGAGTGGTTTGGTGCAGTCTGCACTAACAGTCTGTGCACCATCATCTGCAGCAAGCCAAGAATGCACCAGGCCCAAGTGTTTTAATCAATCCTGTGAGCTTCCAGAATGCATAGAGACTTTAGTCTCCACCAAAAATTTACCAAGACTTTAAGATGACACTCTTCACAGTGTTACTTTATTTTGCAGCACAGCCACGCCAAAGGAAAAATAAAAAGGTACTGATGCAAGTGTTTGTGAAGGCCTCCATCCTTCTGCACCTCTTGCACCCATGAGCTTGGTGGTAGCACAGAACTGCCACCAGTAACTCCACTGAACAGAGAACTGGCTACCATGACACGGTGCATTCTATTTATCTATTTTCTCTTCTGTGAGGAAACCATAAGGAAAGCTTTCTCAAGACCAGCAACACAGTGAAACTAGCTAGGAAAAGAGATCTGGAAGCTGCTCTTGCAGCTAGCTGTGAAATCCCAGGAGTCCTACTGCAACTCAGACAATGTGTCAGCAGCAGCTGTTTCTGCTCTCTGGGGACAAAGGGAGGAAACATTGTCTCACTAAGTTTCACTTCTCTAAAACTTCTGTGGTAGCCCTCTCTCTGCAGCTGTATTTTACAAGAGAACAGATCTATACCGTAAATGAGACTGGCAAGACACTGCTTCAGTGGCCTCCTGGACACTTCCTCTCATGCACAACATCTCACCTGAAGAACTACTCGGATGGATTTTTATAAAATAATAGCCAAAATTCTTTTTAGGGCTTTTTTGTACTCACCAGAACTGGGTGCGATTCAGAGATGAATGAAGGACATCAGGCCAGTAGTGTCTCATGTCTGACAAAAGATCCTAAAAACACCTCAATTAATAAATGCACCTACAGCATTGAAAAGCTATTTCTTATACAACTCCATATATTGATACATTTTCTACAAATGAAGCCTCATTGTTCAGTGTCCATAACTGAAACATTTGGTCGAAGAAAAATAAAAGGTCTTTTTCTCCCATATTCTGCAAATGCTGCTGTTGGAGGTAACAGGTACACTTGCCTAAATATCTGAACATACTGACATACTGCCTCAAAGCAAGACTTCCCTTCAACTGTTCCTGCAGAAGTTGTTCAATCATGCAGTGTTTCACATTTGTTGGCTCAAGTCTCTTATCCCAGTTTATAAATTAATTTTTTAATTAAATACGTTGTTTTGTTTTTTGGTTTTTTTTAGTAGAAAAAGGGCAAAAAGGACTATTGGCCTAGGAGAAAACACACAAAAAAAATACTCTGAACTCTTACTTTCTTTGCTCTGATTTTGCAGTAGAAAATGTGAAGAGAGAACACCAACTGACTGAATCTTTTTCTTTTCACAGGTACTTTTTGCCACTGCAGATACATCACCCATGTGGTGGTGGACCTCTAGATTTTAAGGAGGATGTGGCTGAATGAACCAAACTGCATGTTCACAAAATCCAATAGATAAAGCTGCTAATGATCACAAGAATGGTAACTTCAAGTAGTACCAGAAGTAATAAAAGAATTTCTGGAGCCCTTAAAAAACCATACCTCCAAGTAAACATTAACAATGATATTATAAACTGCAGATTTTGCATATAGAATGTGTAAAAGTAATTGCAGTTAGCTCTGCCTGGTATGTCTATTTCTGTTTTAAATACCTTGATCTCGGTGACGTTGAAATGCCATGTCCTATTACAGTCTTCAGCTCTGTCAGGCCTAGGGAAGCAAAATAAAATTGAAAAAAAGATGTTTCCTAACTCATTACTGGTAACTAACATATCATTGGCCTGAATCTTAAATATGCAGAATTATAGCTGGAGATTTTACTTAAAAATGCAAGTAAACCACCATAACCTACAGTGGTTTAGAAGTAACACCTTCAAGACATTAATTATGGCCAAAAGACTTCTCATGAAGATTCAACAGACAGCCAAAAGATTTTGTTGTAATTTCTTTGTTTGGCCTTTTGGCCAAACATTCTGTTTCATTCTATGTAAAAGTCATTTAGGTGTGCCAATGATTTGGAAAGGTCTTGCACATGGTGTCACTGGTGTCACTAATGGCAGTGACCTCCTAAATTGCTGTCCCATCTCATGTTTCTGCAAGTATCACCAAGATACTCTCAGGGAATCAATACATAATGTTGTTCATTTTTCCAGGAGGCATAACTTAAAACTCCTGTACTGATTTTAACCTGCATTTGTCCAGAAAATTTTTTAATTGCTGCCATTGGCATCAATTCCAGTGAGTTGATTCCTTTGAAGCAAATTAAGTTTTTCCTATACTTTTGCAATATTTGTGTGGAGATAAGATACTTAAAGCCACAAGCAGTCATGAGATATTAACAAATTCTTTTTACTCAGAGAGACAAAAAAAAGAAGGGAAAAAATAGTTTCTTTTGTGCATGAGACTTTTTCTGATCTTATGAGGAGATTCATAAATAAAATGCTTATGTGGCCAGAGGATTTCATTGAGTCATGAGATACAGAAGTGTACTTCAGTTTTATGTCAAACCATAGGGTTTTAACTTTGTTTCAAGGAATCATAAGAACAGACAGATTAAGATCTCCAAAAACACCCCACAAAAAGCCTCAAACAAACAAATGCCACCCAAGAAAACCAAATCACTAAACATCCTGGTACAAAATTTGATTTTTCCTTTCCAGGCTGAAATAAAACCACTCTATGATCATACCACAATCCATGGATTGTCCAGTACTTTGGTGGGTCATGACAGTCATTAGCATCCATCTGTAAGAGACAGAAACACAGGGTATTTGCTAAATGTATCCAGGAGTAAAAGTTTAAAGGCAAAAGTAAAACCTCACTCAGTGATGGCCTGAGCTCTACTGTGACATGCTAACTTTTACTCGCCAAATCAAGAACGGGTGAACTCCTGAAGAGTCACTTGAATCTGTCATGGATTATGATACTTAGGCACCCACTGGCACTAAAATTTTGAAGCAGATCAGGGAATTCTGAACAGATAGTGTAAACAGAAGACAAAAGGACAGGTTCTGAAGTAACAAGAAGTAGCCTGATACACACTAAATGAACTGAGCTTTATCTGCATTTATAATATTCCAGGTGGCAGCTCTCTGTATTTTTCTCATTACCACATCTTTTCAAGAAGTGCAGAGCCATTAAAATAAAAACATGAAAAACAAACTATAATATTGGACAAGCACAAAACCCTCTTTAAGCATTCAGGACTAGCTTTTATCATTTATCATTAAAAATGAAAAATACAAAGAGATTAAATAAATTGCTTATTCCAAGTAAAACTGACTAATGCTTAAGGACTTTGACTTGTGGACAAGAAAATGGAGAGAAAAAGAAAGACTAAATATATTCCTACAAAGCCAGAAAAATAGAGCCTCCAATAAAAACTGTTGATAATAGGAGAAATAGCCTACACTTTAATTACTGTTTAGACCAGAGACATACCCCTGCAAAGAACAAACTAAAAAAGTCCATGTCGCACATCATAGAATACCATTACTGTATTTTCCCTGATTATTCTTCTTAGCAATTACAGCTCTTTCAAGTAAACACTTTTTGCCATTAACTAACAACCTCCCCAGACGTTCTTTTCCCATAATAATAGCTTTCCTTTTTGGCTCAGCATTCTGTCTTAATTATGCCACAATGCCTTTTATGTGATGCCAGAGCAAGAGCAGAGTGTAAAGAAGAGCAGAGACAGGCCTGTAATCTCACTAATTGCCTTCCACATGCCACAGGCCAGCGGCAGCAAACCTGCTTGCCTGTTCTGCAAGACTTTCTTGTTCTGTGTCCATTTCCCTCCTCTCCTCTCTTGCCAACAACAATACAAGCAATTACACCCCAGCAACAGCTTTTTTTTCCTGAAAGGAGTATTTTGAACAAGCACACACTGCAAATGCCTAAACAATATTGCTCTGTCATGACACAAGCTCTGTGGAGCTGGAGGGTGTAGCTATCTAGCCCGAAGTACAGCAAATTAATAGTCTTGCTCAACTGAGGTGGCAACTAAAACAATTGTGCTCCTTATTCAATCTTAACTGCAGTTTTTAGACATGCTAATGGAACAACCAGAGTATTTTAGGTTTGAAATCATGGCACTAACATTCCTAGCAGTATCTTCTATCCACTCCAACAGACTCTTGGCATTAGCTGGCAGAACTGGGAGGTCAATGCAACCTACAACACATCAGTTCACACTCTGCATGCTTTGGCCAGCTTCACTCAATCTCCTTTTTCATTCTAGCTTCAGTATCTTTCCAACCTTCATTTTAAATCAATATAATAAAAAATGAAAATGCTGGTCTGTGAAGCTGGGTACCCCTGCTTGCTTATGCAAAACCACTTCTTGTCAGCCTTCCTGCTTATCACAGACTGATTGCTGGAAGATTAATTTAACCTCAGGCAACCACTGACTTGAAACAGAGGTATAAGTATTTATTTTCAAGTGGGCACTGGACCCCAGAAAGCCTAATACACCTAGATTAATTTGAAAAATAAGCACTGTTTTCTCCCATTTTAAAGCAATCTGATAATCAAACCAATCCAAATGACATGATCTATAAAACTGAGCGAAGTGCTCTTGAGGCTGTAGAGCACCCACCATGCTGAGAGGGAATGCTATAGCAGAGGGATTAGCCTATTTGTAACAGCAAGTCATTGCACAAACAGCCTGTGCCAGAAGCATGGAAGCTTTTATCATCTCTGAAATGGCAAAAAGTGAAATACCATCAGTGTATCACAGAAGTGTTACCTGTTGAGCTGCCCAAGCTACAAATCCCTTGGTACAGCAGCTGGTAAATGCCAGAGTAGCACTACTGGATCTCAGACAGATACACCAAACTGAAATAAAAAAATTGGCTTCTGGCAAGTGAAATATTCCATCCTGTTCTCCCTTCCAACCACTTTGCTTAAATAGGCCACCTCTTTAATTAAGGTAAATTATAAGTTATTTTTTAATGAAACATGGCAACTGCTAAGAAAAATTCTTGCTTTTCAAACTGTGGAGAGAGCTCACCTCTTCAAATTCTTCCCCTCAAACAGTGTGCAATTACTCCCGTTCATCCTTCTCCCCAGCTCCTGGGGTCAAACAAATGAATAAATGAACCAAATTTATAGGGTTGCTGAAAAAAATTGGGAGGCAAATAAAATTTCCTTCTTATTGAACACCTCTCTAGCAGGAGCTGATAGGCTTAAACCCTTCACAAATATAAAGACCCACAAAACCATCTAAACCACACCTTATTCACAGAGAAACTGTAGAAGTTGTAGACACAGATTAAGAGTTATCTTATGAGTTACACGGACATTGGGAAAAGCATTTATTTTGCTCCAGAACAGCATATGGCAAGAGCTGGCTTAAAATGCAAAGAAATAAACCTAAGGAACTTTTTGATTTCATGCTAGATCACAATAGGGTATTGCCCTCAGTCACTTTAATTCCTTCAGTATTATGTGACTACTTCTACTTTTACCAAAAAAAAAAGAAGGAAAAAGAGTTTTTCTGTTCTTCATTTAAGCCTCTGCTATAAAATTATTGCCAAAGCCTGAACTTAGGAAAACTTTTAATCTCATATTAAAAAATGAAAAGTAAAAAAAAAAAAATCATCTGTTGCTTAACATAACATTCAAACTTGAATTCAGGCTGTTCTATACATTACTCTATTCTATTGTCCTGTTTTTTGACTCTTTCCTTTGATCAGCACATATAAAGCAGTAAAAGGCAGATGCCAGCAGGTTCCATTTCTCTATTGTCCTTCCCATTCCTAATAGAGAAGGAACTGAGTAACTTACAAACTTGCACTGTATTTTCCACATTTCACACACACACACACACACACAAAAAACCCAACCACACAGAAAATGTTATCTTTCTGCAATCTCCAGGATGCAAAAGCTGAAATAATAGTTCTCTTTCAAGTTCTGGAATAAAAGGTCTTCACAGCTCCATAAAAAGGGAGTAGGAAAGTCCCTTTTCTTGCCCTTGAGTTGCTCTTAAGCCACACTGACTTGTTACTGAAAAGTGTGGCACAAATTAGCCACAGGCACAATTTTTTAAGGGAACATGGTTGGGCTCATTTTGGGTTCACACCCCTCAAAAACAGCAAAAAATGCAGAAATACTCAGAGACACCTGCCACAACACCTTTATAGCTCTCTTTCTGACTGAATCAGTATTTGATGACATCACAGAAATAATGGAGCAAACATTACAAAGCTAAAAAACTCAATTGTGCAGCAGATAGTTCAAATACTGATCTGTCCTCAGTCAAACAAGGCAGGCACGTCCTCCTACAGAGTCTGATGAAAGTCTAGGATTAAGTTTATAACTAATAAGATGTCACAAATTCTGTAACAAGCTTAGTGCACAGTACACCCTACACTGATGACTATCTGTAACACACCACAATCTTTCCTGCTACAGCTGCTCTGCATTGCTAGGGGAAGAAGCAAAAGCTGCATCAAGATCAGTAAATGCCTTTTCAAAGGCATAACCAAGATTAAATACTTAATGGGCTTTATTCAATCTGTTTTTATACATTTATTACCCAGTGTAACCACTTTTAGGATGAAAGAGAAACACAAAAATCTCACCTTACATACAGTCACTGGCCAATGATGAGCAAAATACAGCTTTTTCCATGGATGAGAGAGGATGTCACTGGAGAGAGATAGGCATATTTATTTTTCTTCAAGCATTTTAAAAAGAGGAACAACTTCAGGCACACATTCCAAACTAACAAGTCAGAGGGAAACAACATTATTAGGAAACCTGCTAATATCCCCATTGTTAAACAAATTCTTCTTCTGGCACCCTACCTCCATATGCTTTCCATTTCTCAAGTATGGAAAAAACACATTGTTCTGTTTTATATTTAGGAGAGCACTTATTGGCACTTTTAAAATTTACTTTTTAAATTATAAACAAAGACACCTATTTAAAAAAAAAATTAAGATATTACGAATCTTCTAATTCTTCTTGATAGGCATATTATCTGGAAAAAAAAGCACACAATGTCCTCGGAACTGTAACTACTCATCTAAAAAAGAAAGACTACAATCACTCACAAACTATGTAGTTTACACTGCAGGACATGCAACTGGCTCTTGCAAGTGTCTCCAAACTTTTTGATTTAAAAATAAATTGAGAATAAAAGTAAAGTAAAAACTACAAATCTCAAGAATTCTGACTTTCTCAGTTTATAGGCATTTAATTCAAACAGTTCATTTCTAAATGCTTATTAAAAACTAAGTAATTTTTAAACATTTAAAAAGTGATCAAATTATGACAAAGTCTTAAGGTTACCTATGGAAGAATTTAAGGGATATTCCATATCTTACAAGAACATGCCTCTTTCAAAGCCTCTAAGAATAAGAGATTTATAACTCACAGACCCATCAGTACTATCTGATTCATATGCAGAGGTGAAAAAAATGCCCTCAAAAATTTGTTCAAGAAGTGCTGGAAGCCTGTATCACATCATTTCTATAGAGGCCTTTTCCGACAGTTTGGAGCAGACCTATTCTGGTTAAAGGAAAAGTAAATAAAAAACCTGTTGCATCAGACACTACAGCAGATATATTTAGTTATTAAGCAACCAAAGTAATTAAATAGAACAACAAATGGGAAAAAATAAACAGAATTGTAAATTATTTAAACTGACAGCATTACATGCAGAATTGTCAAAATAAATTGCTGTTCTCTGGAGGCTAATAGCCACTTGTCAGTCATTAGTTCTTGCTACAGGATATATTACCAAAAGAAAAAGAAAAAGAAAAAAAAGGAATAAAAGACAAAGCTAATTCTTTTCAACCTGAGGACAGCCTAGGGATGTTTCCTCGTTATATCACACCCTAGTTTTTTCCTCTAGTTTTTCTACTTTGCATTGGCCACATTTTCTCTTAAGCATTCACACGTATCTGTGGTTTTCTATATCATTCAGGAGAATAGCTCTGGAACTTACCAGGGCATAGTCACAATGTAAACTATTAACACTATAGGGGGTCTCTACTGTTCCCGTAGAAACCTGAATAGAGGAATTGCCCTATATTGCAGAGCAGTTAGTTTCCTTGGTTTTAAAAAGTCCTTGCTTAGAAATGATCTTTCATTAGACTTTTCATTAGATCTTTTATCTGTACTTGAAATATCATTTGACTTTCTGCAATGTCAGTCATGCCAAAGAGAGTTCTTCTCCTGGAACACACTTTTTGGCTAAGGATAGGTCAGAAAGCTGCACTTATTAAACAGAGCAAGTTAGGCTCAGAACTGGAATCCAAGGAAAGCCATTTTCAATACCTATGCAGCTTCAGAGATATCCCCTCTTCTCTGGATCTGAGTTATCCTGCTCTGTGCAGCTCAGGAATGTACCTCTAGAGCTGCCTCTTTGCCAAGATGGCCAAGCCAGAGCCTAAATCCAGGGCATTGAAGAAACATCAGCAGTGTCTACGTTACCCACCAGCTGCAATGTAGCTGAAAGATGCTCAGCACTGAACTGAGCACCCCTAACCATTCTCTTGCCAAAGCACTGAAAGGAAGCAGAAAAGTTTACTTCCTCATATAATGCAATAGGAATTTCAGCTTTGACCACAGAAGGGTATGATTTGGGGTGTGGTTTCTCCCATGGTCCATTCGTATTGACGCTCAGATTTTGCCAGGGTGCAACAACCACTGAAAGGCAGTGCAGCAATCTGATACAGCCTCAGTTGGGATATCATATGAAAAAGAATTTTATAGTGTCAGAACTGAGCATATAGCAAGGAAAAAAAAAGATTAAAAAGTAAACAATGCAACAGTTAGTGCAGTTCACACCACAGGGATTACTCCAGATTTTTTGCTGTAAATTTAAAAATAATTTTCAGTTTTTGTCATTACTACATCACAACTCTAAATGATTCATCTACAGCAAGACTGGAAAAGTTTCAAGTGCAACAAATAAAATTTAAGTTTCCCCTCTTTCTTCATGCTGACACATGCAAAGGTCTCCTCAGGCATGATTCTTGCTCCTCCATTTAATGTAGATGCCTTATTATAAATCACCTAAGCGAAGAATAGCACATCAAAAACAGTACATAATAACATTACATTAGAAGTTAAATCATTCTGAGCTGCACTTAAGAATGACGTTTCATTTTAAAGCACAACTTACCTTTGAGTAAATGTATCTGAAAAACACCAACAACATAGTGCCATGGAAAACCAACCCAGAATCCAAAAGTGCAGCTTTGCAGGTTTCATTTTGTTATCCAAATAACTGTAAAAAGGTAGTGAAAGAAGAAATATGTTACCTATCCAACACAACTTAAATGTTGAAATGCAAAAAAACCACTACTATGTCAAAAATAGCAGGTAATGGTAACTCTAGATTAGATTTACAACCATGCATAAAATGGGGATCTCTTTCAGGGCTGTGCCTGATTCCCCAGCTTGTATGGTCATTTTCATAAACTAATGCCTAAGGATGAGATCACCATTTCCTATTTTTTCTTTACTTGCACATGGTTGCCACAGAGCCATCTTCCAATTAACAGAAATATATAAATGTTCTACACAACTATACTTTATGTAATTGAAGACTCTACTTGTAGTCAGTTCAAATGCCCAAAGTTATTCATTAAAGAAACTTTGAATTTAATATTGAATATTCATGTTGGATTGGCCAAGGCCAATATTAGAAACTCACAGGAAGCCCAGTATGATGTGCAAAGATGAAATTCTGTCTAAACGTCAGTTGACTACTAAACTAGTATTTGAAAAAAAAAGCTGCTAAAGCCACATGAGTTTCTGTTCTTGTTATAAACCTGAGACAGCCTCTATGAAACCATGCACAATTTACCTAATACTTCATGGACCTTAGAAGTAAGGGGATAAAAAAACAAATCAACCTTCACAAACAGAAGAACTTTCACTTGGCACAGGTCAAAATCCCAACTGTCTCCCAAATCCAACAGCCATTTCAAAGCATTTCAAATGCTACCTTCTAGAAAGGGATGTACATTCATATATTTACATGCAAGTTATTAAAGCCCCACCAAACCTACTTCCCAACTTTCTCAAAATGACAGCCCTACACCACAAGACACTGCATGTAACCTAGGTGACCCTTCTAAGATTACTCACTACACAAGCCGTATTCTTTTCCCTATGAAGGTTTTTTTTAATTCATCCTTACAACAGTCAAGTAAAGCCTGTTTTGACACCAGTGAAGATATGGCTGATTCAGCCATCACACTGAGAAAACTCAGTGTAATTCATATTCACAGCTTATTATAAAGAAGAGCCCATTTTCCCACAGTTTTTATGTGGCTCTGGACCCAGCTTGCAGAACCCCACAGTTCCGCAAACGCTGTGCCAGAGCAGAAGTACAAAGGAGGGAGCCTCCCTGCTTTCAAAATGTGTGGGGATTTCAAAACTCGTGAGGGGCTTGGGCAACAACAGTAACCGTTAACCAGCTAAATTTGTCACAAGGTCTTGCTAAATTGTGAGGAAGCTAACACCTCTAAGACATTCCTCTATTTCATACATGAACGCCCCTCTAATTTATAATGGACACATTATCAAAGTATTCGGTCCAATAGAAGATATAGTAAGATAAATATTAGTTGTCAACTGTTAATTTCCTGATCTAGTTTCTTAAAAAACACCGGAAGAAATTTCAATCACCAGGTAAAATAAGGAAAAAAAAAAATTAAATCATTTGGAGAGTGCTACTTGTATAGAAAGGCAAACAATAACGTAGAACTAATGTTGAGCAAAAGCTAGCTAAAGCAAGACATATATGCTGTATTAAAGAAATTTATATAGTCATACAGTGTATAAAAAAAGTCACAAATAAGTAATTAACTGCTGGATAGCAAATTTCCCCAAGAGTTCTGCATCCTAAGTGATCTCCAGTCTCATCATTTGAATAACAGGAATTAATGATATGAGATTCTGCCTTACAGACATGCTTAACAATTTCATCTTCCATTATTTTCAACTGAAAATCAACCAAGCAAGACTACCTTTCTGCATGAAAAACTATCTACTCCAAACAAAACACTGAGAGATGTAAGGACTGTAAGATTCATGTAAAATTCTGGCTTACCTATTAAAAGCAGAAAGTACCACTCAAAAGATAGTAATGTCACACATCACCAAAAAAAAAGCTGTACTCTATGAAGGTGTGGAAGAAACACCTTAAAGAAGTCGATTATGAAAGAAAAATACACAGCAAGTGTTATAGCACTTCTTTTGATGTAAGTTGGTAGGCAGAAAGTAGCTTTTTTTTTTTTAGTGACTTGCAAAAAAAGTGTAAATGTGATTATCTCCTTTCTCTCAGGACTCCCATATCTGATCAAGTAACAACCAGGAACAGAAGGGGGCTCAAAAAATGCTGCAATCAGAGCAACAGAAGGAGCAGATTTATTCTATATATTGTTCTTGAATCCTGAAAGCAGAACATAAGACAGCGAACAGATTTGGAAGCCCCCAGTCAGTAATTTTCACTTTTTTCCATTGATAAACAATACATAAACTCTCCCTAAGGATTTAGTTCAAACTTGCAGCCACTACAACTATCCTGAGACTGATTTATTCAATCTGACCTTTTAGTTGTCTGTGACACTGATGGTGGTGGGTGGAAAGTGCATCAATCTCACCTTAAAGGCACCTGAATAATACACATTTGAGGAACTACACACATCCAAGTGAAAACTGTATTAACAACTAAGATGCATAAATCACATCCATTTTTAATAAAATAGCTTGTTTACTAAAAATTACACTAGATCATTAATTTCACAAATATAAGAAAGAACAGATTTAATGAGTCTTACACCAATTCTTCTCCTACAAGAAACAGGGATTTCATATTATGAAAGTTAGTTACAAAAAAAAGTCACGAGGTTCCAAAAGATTTCATAACATACATAAAATTATTACTTGAAACTAGGCTATCAACACATTTTCATTACGAATTAAATTCCAAAGCACAAGAACAGCTTTGGAATGACTGTTTGTTTACTATATCTAGAAAAGGAATGCAAACACGTGTTTCTGTGTTTGTGTTAGTAACTCGGTCAGGGCAAGGTCACTTTCAGTTATGTTAGCATTGTTCCATGCTGTTGCCAAAATTACCTGCCCAGGCTTACAGAAGACTAGATATAAACTCTGAGGAAATCCTCCTTTAACACATTCACTATAGTTGGAATTCTAATATACCATCTTGAGGGGACTGCTGATGTAGCATATGCTTCTTTTGGACATTAGCAATTAGTCTCCTCCTCCTTATTTTCTTTTTGTTGTGTTTTTAACCATTAGCTTGACTAACAAACCCCTCATTAATATAAAATTCCCTGCTCTACAGTTCAGTTCAGCCTGTAAAATCAGAAGAGAAGATGCTGCAGAAGAGCACTCAAGGATCAGCAGGAGATACCTATGGTTATGGCATAGCATGCATGCAGCTAAATGATGGCAATGTCCAGGGATAAGATTTAGGACAGTCAGCCTAGCATCTAAAGCCACAAAAATGAACACCCAAGGCTTTGGTAGCATCCCAAAACAGCTCAGCATGCACTGCATCTGCCACAACCAGACAGATAAACCAAGTCGCAATACTGCATGCCAGAAACATTAATTTAATTTATAACAACGCTCTTAGCTCTGGCAACTTTTACCCGCACTGTCCACTCCCAGCTAACCACGCTAACCATCCCAAGCCCGAGTAACTTCAGGAAGAAGCTCTCCGAAGGCGTTTCAGAGGCAGTCCTCAGCTCCCCCCCGGCAGGATCCCAGCAGCACCGCTCTCACCGCGCTCGGGGCGGCGCAGGGCTCTCGCCCGGGGCTCAGCGGTGCCGGGAGAGCCCGCAGGGAGCCGGGGCTGCGCGCAGGGCTCCTCCCGCACGCCAAACCAGCACACGGCTCTGCTCCCGCACCGATGGAACTCCGGCGGCAGAACGCCTTCACTCCACATAAACAATCATTACCGAGGCGTCTGCACAAGCGGTAAAGAACGCAAATCACACATGAACCGGAAGCGAGAGGCCTCCAGGGGACAGGCAGATGCCAAAGCTGGTGTTAAGTGTAAAACAAGAACCAAAACTATTAACAGTTTTTCCGCCTCTGGGAAATTGCTGACATTTATTTGGCCGACTTTCGATGTGCTACGCATGGAATTTAAAGCATAAGAAGTGAAAGCCAACACAATCTGAGTCCGTCCCAGGCCTGCAAGTCCCACCTTTGCAGTTCGCGCAGCTGAGAATCTCAGAGGCAGAGAGCCACCCTCCCAGGCAGAAAAGCCAACTCAGAAACACCTCGGGCGGGCCGAACCGCAGCTCCCTCCTGCCCGGCTGCCACGGCGGGAGCGCAGCCCCACGGCGGGCAGGGGCGGGAAGAGGGAGGCCGGAGCAGGGACCCCGTCAAATCCGACCGCCGCTGCCTCGGGCTCAGCTCCCAGCACACCTCGCCGCGCTCTGTGCACCCCGCACCCGCGTTACCTTCCGCCCGCTGTCCCGGCGCTGCCGCAGGAGCCGCCCCGCGCCCGCCCCTCTCCCCGCGCCCGCGCTCGGCCCCGCCCCGGAGGCGGGCGGCGGCACCGCCGCTCCCACAGCGGCTGCCCGCGGCCTGCCCCGGCACCGGCGGCTGCTGCACAGACCCGGGGGGCGAGTACCGCGCTGCCTCCCTGGAGCATCCCTGGAACATCATCCCCGGAGCATCCCCGGGGCCAGCCGGGCACCGCGGGAGCAGGCCCTTGTGAGCGCGGGCAAGAAAGGAGCGCCGGGTTGCGCTGGGCTGCGGAGGGAGTAACTTATGTGGATGGTTTGGCTCTTCCTGCTGTTTTGGTCCTTTAGCATATTCAAAGATTTCGTTATGTTGGTTTCATGCTGAGCATTTGCGCGGCACAGAGGTTTTCGAGAGTGCGATGGGGACTTTAAATAGGAGACTACTGACTAATGCAATCCCAGGAGCTGACACAGGCGTCTGTGGCGTGCTTCTCCAAATAGAGAAGTTTGAAATGGTAACAACTCGTGTTTGGAAGAAGTAGGAAGTTTCTGAGGAAGGAGCCCCAAGGGATGAGTCAGGACTTGGCTCAGTATTTTCTCAGCGGTATGTTAAAGTATGAAACATATTCTGACCCCTCTTTCTCTGCTGATGCATGAGTCATAGATACAAAGTGTGATTATTAATTACTATTGCATAGCTTTGAACTACAGGGGGTATGTTACAACCATCCTACATTAATGAACTTAAGAAATATGCGGGCAGATCTGCTTCCACAAGCAAAACAACATTTGTTTTAAACAGATTAATTACAGTCTTTGTAATAAGGTCTTTGTTCAACATCTCCATTTTATTAGCTGGTAAAATAATTTTAATTATGTTTACGCATTTACATGGTAGGAAGGAGGATGAGGCAAAACTAATCTCTTTGCCTGCCTTTCTGTGGAAACGTGAAAATGTGCAGGACGGAATCAGTGATCCATCCCTTGTCTAAGAGGTATCAAAAATTTCAGAAATTTTCTTGAAGAGTCGCAAACAGTGAAGCTCTCCAAATCATTGTAAGCGGTGCGGATTGTCCATCTGTCCATCATGTCACATGAAGGACATCAGGGCTCCATGTGGCACTGAAGTCTTTGTCACTCCCCATTAAACCAGTAGATAAGCACACGGAGTTGTTCTCTCGGACTGACTTTTCCTTTTATCTTTGCGGGCTAGGGGTGAAAACACTGGGCTGTACTGCACATGCTCTCCAGCCTGCAGGGTCATGTGCTCCAGTGCTAATCTTGTTTGAGGTGCAGTGGGGATTTGCTCTCTGACAGTGCCAGATTAACACCTTGCACTTTGTGATAACTGAGCCAAAGTTTCTCATGGGGTGGTTACAAAGAGAGATCCAAAACTAGTCAGAAATAGTGTAGGCCTTTAATACATTAGGACAAAGAAGCCACATTTTTGTGTTACAGTATAAAATAGTGCATGTTAATGGAGGCTGTTATTAAAAAGAATGTTTTTTGTGAAATATGCAAAGATAGACAATGAACAGCTACACTGGATAACTATCTCCTTAAGACTTTAATATTTATCTGTCCACTATGATCTTTCGTTTCTCTACTATCTTTTATCTCCTGATTGCTGCCTATTAGCACTCATAATGCTGTGAAAAAATGAGGAAATGTCAAAATATTTGAAAAGTTTCTTTTAAATTTCATGAAAATTATATTCTCCTCAAAATATGCTGAACAGATATGGTAGTACCCTAGATTTCTATATGTTTATGTGCTGAAATATGTTGCCTGAAAAAACCCAATCCAAAATGAGTTGAAACGCTTCAAAAGAGTACATTTTTCCAGCTTTCAGCAGTTGACATTAGGATTTAAGAATCAAGATAGAGACTTTCAAATTTTTTCTCCTTAACACAATGTGTTGTTTTGCTTTGATTATTCCCATTGCACAAATAGAACAAACAAATCCAGCTAGACTTTATTCCTAAAAGTGCGGTAAGGAAACATTTACAGTACTCTGAGCAGATGTACACATTTTGAAATATATGTATATTCTCATCTCCTAATTTTAAGTCAATAGACATGGTCCACGGATTATTTTGGAAGCTTAAATTTGATTTAAATTCTGTTAATAGCCTGTAGTTATGTGTTTCTATGATTTTCACAGAGTTGACTTGGGAATTACATACATTCAAAATGGAAACATTTCCTTCAAACGTGAGACAGTTTGAGGCAGTGCACTGCAATAGGACATTGTGCTTTGCTGCCCTCAAGCTGATGGATATTTCGCTGTATAATAGTCTGCTGTTTTGCAGAGCTCAAAAGATGTTATCTGTAGAATAAATTCAAAATATTCTACATGTATTTGAAAGCTGGAAGGCACTGTTTATGAAATGCTAAATGAATCTTACAAATTATAAACTATCTTTTAATTCTGCTGATTTGTCTTCCTCTGCTCTATCCTTCCTTTATCAATTATTTAGTCAAGTGGGTTTTGTCTTTCCATTAAGTTTAGAGATCTAGTGAACAAATAAAAATAACTGTAGTACCAGACATTGTTTCTCCATTTGCTATTTGTTTCTGACATGGTTTCGAAAAATTAAATGGAAAGAATTGTTGTGTTAAGTGCTTAAGTACCGTGTTGTGGGTTTACTTTAACACAGTTTTGTACTGAAGTGGAAGACTGCTCATGTTTCCGAACTTCAGGATTCCAAAATGCAACACTGTAGTCTTTGGGCAGCTGTGGGAATGGGCATGGGGCTCCAGCAGTACTTCCCATGTGTTCAGCAGAAGTGGGGTGGGATGATGGACACCTGTCCTCACAGGCTTGGCCAAGTCTTTAGAGCATCCCTGAACAGTCGGTGCGCGTGTTTTATAGCCAGCCTCCCGCAGCGCCCTGCTTCGCTCCCTTGGAGCATTCCTAACTTACGAAACTATTGGTCATTATTGGACTTCTCTTCAAGAAAAATTATAAGCAGTTCAGCGTGGAAAACATGCCGCATGTAGTGCTGCAGAGAAAGCATTATAATTTACAAACTTTTATAATTTTTGTCTTAAGAAGCAACAACGAACACGCTTGTTACGAAACGAGGGCCCCAGAAGCTCCTTTTGGTGCTGTTCAGCGTCAGGTGCCCTTGTGGGCAGCAGAGCAGGCGCGTGGGACCTTGCCCGGAGCCTCAGAAGCTGCTGGAGGGAGCGTGGCCCAGGAACGCGGGCTGCTCACGGCTCCAGCCCGAATTCCGAGCGGCCGCAGCTGTGGGAGCCGGCGTTGTCCAAGCGCCTCTCGAACTTTGACTGGCTCCGTGCTGTGACCTCTTCCCTGGGGAGCCCTGGGGTTGGGCCTGCTCCAGTGCCCAACCACTCTCCGGATAAACACATTTTCCTAATACCTAACCTAAACCGCCCGCGACTCAGCCTTACGCCCCTCCTTTGAGTCCTGTCACTGATCACCGCAGACAGATCGCTGCGTGCCCCTCTGCTTTCCCTCACGAGGAAGTTGCAGACTGTGTTGAGAACTCCCCTCAGTCTCCCCCAGGCTGAACAGCCCGAATGAGCTCAGCCGCTCCTCGTATGGTTCCTTGGGCTCCAGCGTGGCGGGAGAAAGGGGGGGACACAGGCCGGGGCCGCGGGGCCGCTTGCGGGCGCGGGCGCCGCGCAGTTCAGCCGTTACCGCCGCCCCGCTTTGAACTGCCCGCCCGCCGCCCGCGCTGCGCGTTCGCCGCCGCAGTTTCCAGGCTCAGCGGGCGGCAAAAGCGCCGGGTGGACTCGACCTCTGTGCGTCCCCTCTCGGGGCGGTGCTGCGGGCGGCCACCGGCCCGGTCCGCCCCGTTCCCTCGGGTCCGCCCTAGGCTGCTGCCCCCGGCGGCGGCGAATCTGCCGGGCCGGTCCCGCCGCTAGCGCGGTTTGGTGGTTGTCAGGGAGAAGCAAGATGGCGGCCGCGGCGGCCGAGGAGGACACGGAGCTGCGGGACCTGCTGGTGCAGACGCTGGAGAGCAGCGGGGTGCTCAATAAGATTAAGGTGGGCGAAGAAGAGCCTCCCGCCGGCGGGGAGCGTTGGCCGGCGCTGGCGGCGCCTCGCGGCCCTGCGGAGTGCGGGAGGACCGCGGCTGCGTCTCCTCTCGCTCCCGCTCGCAGCCGGTGTTCCCGGCTGGAGCGCTCCCTCGGCGTCGCGGCCTGGCGGTGGCGCCTGCTTTCCCCGCGGTGTTCGCCGGCCGCTCGTGGAGCTGGTGCGAGGGCCCGGGGCCTGGCCGTGGCACGGCGCTGCCCCGCGGCCGCGGGAATTCGGCATCCCCCGGGCGGGCAGAGCGCGGGGAGCGCGGGCCCGGCTGTGCGCGTTCGCTCTCAGGTTCCGTGCGGCCGCCAGAGCGCTCTGCTGCCGCCAGGCTGGCTGGGAGCAGTGGGCAGCAGCGTGGTGCGGGACGGGGTGGGTGAAGTTGGTCCCTGCTTCGCTACGGAAAGCCCTTGCGGAAAATTTCAAGCGGGAGTTGTGGGTCGCTATTTGAGCACTTGTTCTTCTTGAGTGTGGGTTGCATCAGTTGCACCTCGAAGGCTTGCCAAGTCTGGGAATTCTTTGGGCATGCTACCTGCTTACAGGGAACAAATAACGCTATGTTAAGAAAGTATACGGAAGATAGTGGAGTGCACACTGCTAATGAGTCTGTGGTGCAGCCTGAGCTTGTGTCAGAAAGGGTTCCTTGGATTCTTGTTCAAATTAAAAGCTTCCAGCAATAATTATTGTGTATCATAGAGAACAACACAGGTATGGAATCCTAAAAATAAATGGGTTTCCTTCGAGGCTGGAGGAGAAATGAAGTGTAGCTTTCGTATCAGGGATGGTGGTGTTTATCCACAGTGCTCTGATTTAAGTCTCCGGAGGTGGATGGTCATTGCTGATATTTCAAGAACCGTTCAACAACTGAAGTGATATATGGCAGCGAGAGCATCTTTGTGTATGTACTTTCAAGTTTACTGTATTTTGAACTAGTCACACTTTTCAGCAAAGTAATATTCAAAACCATTTTGTTCATCCCTTTCAGATGGATGATCCTTATATAAGTTCTGTAAGTGAATGAAGATTCTCACTCAAATAATTGTGTTCTGAGTAGTGAGACTTTTCTAATAGATGTCAGAGAGGCCTTTTGGGCTACCTGTTGTTAACCGTTCACATACTGTTAAATGATGCAAGTACGGCGATAGTAAAATTGTAATTTTATAAAGCGTAGCAAGGCAGTTGGGTCATATTGAGCTCATGAACTGTAGTTTCTTAATTCCCACCTTGTGTAGTATGTAAATTTTCATACTATTGTTGCCAGTCCATTGAGTTTTATGTGAATAAATTTATTGCAGTTCACTATTCTATAATGCTTAAAGTGTTCAGTATCCAATGCTGTGTAAGGTGCCATTACTGCAAATTAGCAAATGACTTAGAAAAATATAAAGTGCAGCCTCCTTGAGACTGATTATGTCTCTCTTTAATACAAGGCGTTACTGTTTAATAACTGGTATGCTTATGGCTAAGGCTCTTGACTAGAGGAGCTCATGGTGGTTTTTTCTTAGCTGTAAACTTAATTGGCATGTGAGTTGGATGGGTGTTGATTGGCAGTGTTAATGACTTACAAATTTTGTTCTGCTATTACCTGACAAAAAGCCTGTTGCTGGAAGAGTTAAGCTTGAGCAGGGCCTCTTAAACTGTCATCTTTTAATTTAAATTAGATTACACCATCCATTTAAAATGTTGCAGTCATCCTTTTTTTTAAAATTAATTAAACTTGATTTTGTTTAATAGGGTTTATCTATTATGTATCAATATTTTTTATTTTGTGGTAAAACCAAACATTTACACATTATCCAAACTGATGCTTATTTCATACTTTAGAATAAGAACTGAACACTTTTCAAGATGGGTGAGGATAGAAAGCTACAATAAAGTGTTTGTGATTCACTGAAGTAGCTACATTAAGGAGAAAAATATGTGGTCTGTGTAGCTGCATTGGTATGAAGCACTGGAAGGATTAGAATTCAAGGGGAATTATTTCAGCGGATAGAATGTATCAGAGTCACACATTTTGTGACATAATGAGAGTAATTTTTAGAAAGAAACTTATTGTCATAATTTAATTCTCTACTAAAACACGATTTTGTAATGGCTTGCAGTTTATTAGTTTCTTTTTATTTTGAGATTAATTTCTTGGGTGCATTGGTGTTGATGTAAATTATTTAGCTGAAAAAATGTTGCTTGTATAACATTTTTACAATTTGTTCATGATTTTTGTATTTGTCTTAAAGTTTGAGCACTGGAGTAATTAATAAAGTAATATTGAGAAAACTGGAAGTTGTATAGATTTGCTGCTTGCAGTTGAGAATTTCCTATAATCTCTATACTGCAATATGTGTGTGTATATATACACATACATAAATATATGTATATAGTACAAATATATACTATATATAGTTTGTTAATCATTGGAATGAGTCTGATAAACAAAGCTGCTTTCTAATGAATTCTGTAAACACACAATATAGCTGTAGATATTTGTATTTCAGTGAAAATTACCACTGTTTCCATGTGATAGTGTACAAATAGGGTGTTCTGTCTTGAAGAGAATGTGATCTTTCTCCTAGGGAAGCTGTCATCATCTGAGCAAGAGGAGCCATTACGCTTCTTGTGCATTTCTTTGTTATTTTATTTTGGTTTGGTTTATATGTTTTAATCTCTGGCTTTGGAATAATTTAAGTTTATATATATATATATATATTTATACCTGAATTTTGCATCTTCTCTGGAACTTGCTGTTGCTACAGTTACATACATGAAGGGGGTTAGCATCACTAATGTCATATACCTAGTAAAGCCAGGTGGTACCACTAATTTCTTGCTAATCTGCTTCAAAACCTGGGCAGCTGAGGTACGAGCAAGTGATGTGATGTTAGAGAGGATAAAAGTACTATTTTTTAATATGAGCACGTGCACAGGTCGGTTAAAATTGTCCTGTTTACTTTTGCGTTTTCGATCCATGTACGATAATGAACAGTGCTCTTAAATATCTTAGGATTATTAACTGTCACAATGAGCATGCTGTGCACTGCAGTGTAACCTCCTGTTTTCTGCACGTTGTGATGTATTTGTTTTGAAGCAGTACATACCAGAAAATCAACTTAATTCTTGGATTCAAGGAGAATTTTTTTGTAGCATCTATTTATTTTTAGTTATATAAGTCAATTAAAATATAACAAATTTTAATTATTTCAAAGAAACTAACTGAAATTCAACATTTAAATGTCAAAATGGTCCTCATCATATTCTCAGCAAGGAATCTGACTGGTTCCACTCCTAGTCTAGGAATTTGTTTGTTTATGTCTAAAGGATTATGTGTGCCCTAAACCGCACATTTAACCACACCATCTCTGATGCACATCTTGTGAGTGCAAGCTTGCAGGAGATTTTGCACCTCCAGCTTTCACATTGCACATCTCTGAAGTGTCTTCTTGCTGAACTGGCCTACCCCTTGTTTCTTAGGGAATACATAACATTGCCTGTATGGCTTCAAAAAGTGCGTGTCCAGCTGCTGAAGTGGGTTGAGAAGAGTGGTAGCATATGCATTTGGCAGGCTCAAATTTGTGTTATAGTTTCTGCTGAGTCTTGGGTGCAAAAAGAAGCCCAGGACTTCCTCTGCAAGAGCTGCAGAACTCTAAGGGTTTTGTAGAAATGTTGAGAGATGCATGAAGCAGACAGCAAGGCTCTGTTAGCTAACACTCAGTGTCATACTCAACTGTTCTTTAGGTACAAAGCAGTTTATGACGCTAAAGTTCATACTTTTTTACCTAGTATTCCACAGTAGTTGGAGATCAGTGTTGGAAGACCATTGCTCATTCATATTTTATTGCCCCAGGAACAGAAAGTATGAATAAAATTTGATAGGAAAAATTATTTTGATGAGATTTCTTTGGAAGGTGTTGGGATATTGGGATTGAAAGTGAATTGTGTAGCTGTACAAAGGAGACAGAATGCAAACAGCAAGCCATATCCAGTGCTTATTATAAGAAATCATCTTGGCCACTGATGTGCCTACATCCTTTGAAGTGTAGATGTGTTTGAAGTTTACAAGTATTTTCCTGTTGGAAAACATTGTCTCAAGTTTTGTCTTAGGAAAATCAGATCTCTTGTGTAAGTCCAGGACAAATCTGTTCTAGCACAATCAAACACAAATACTGCCGAAAACACCCCCAGAAATTCCATGGACATGCTAAACATTACACATTTTGGGGTCTGCAAGTGGGAGGTAGTTACAGGGTACAGGTCCTGAATGATCTCTGTCTTATTCTTTTGCTTTTCATCCATTATCTGCTATGTAAGGTGCTGTGGATGGCTTTAGAAGCAAACTACTAAATCACTCCAATAGCCTTGTTAATGTAGGTGCTTTTTGTTTTCCTAATTAAAGCATATTTCCAGATTAGATAGGCATTTTTTGAGATGCCACTTAAAAAGTGTATTTGGGGAGCTCTCCGGATAGTAAGAACTGTTATCTGATTTTTCCAGAGAGCTGCAGATTAAGGGAGCTGTTTTCATCGACAGTACTTGGGGTATGTGCAAAAGGGTCTCTGTTTGGAACAGGGTAAACTTACCCAGGTTCTAAAGAGAGATACTGTAGTTCAGTGCAGAAAACATGCTTTTTTCACAGACTTCAATTTCTGATTTATAGTACAACAACAGTCAGTAAAAACCAGTGTTGTCTGATGAGCTGTAAATGCCTGGGAGGAAAATGGGAAATTAATTTTGTTTCAAAACACTGACCCATACATTTCTCTAACACAGACAGTATTTGTCATATACAATGGTAGCCTTACTTGTTTAAGCCAAGTTCAGTGAAACCAAATTGCTGTTTCATTGACATGAGCTCTTGCCTGATAAAACTACTTAGGGATAGAAGGGAATGGGTATCTTTCATAGTATGAAAAAGAAGTCTGTAGGCTTGATGGATGTAAGAGCGATAGACACTTACTCATCGACATCTGTCTCTGTTGACATAACCCTATTTTATCGAAGAACTGGAAAGAATATGGGTGGGGAACTAGAATATGAAGCTTTGGTCTGCTTTACTACTGGATGGTGAATAAAATTATTTACAGTCTATTTGTTTTGGTTTGGATACTGCTAGCAGAATGGCAGTGTGGAGCAGGGAAGTATGGAGAGTGGCAAGAGCATATTGTAACAATGTATGAAACACCTATTGGGCTGGTGCCAAAAGCTGCTAGGATAAAGAGAAATGCAATCGGTTCATACCCATTAAATACAAAAGAAGTATGAGAAGAGCACTGTAAGTGGAGTATTAATCTGTATAGTTATATAAACCTTCATATCTGCTGGTGGGAGCAAATTGCTGTGGCCATACCTGATGATGGTAATCTCAATCTCTGGTGTTCAAATTCTCTATGACTGGCCTCAGGTCCTAAAAAGCCTATATGACATTGTCCATCCTACTGGTTTAGTATGATTCATTTTGTTGTAGAGTGATTATTCTTTGGCCTCAGCTTTGTTACTGTTGCTTTTTACTTTCTTCTGCATGAAATTGAGAATTACTGCTTTAGCCTCACACAAATTCTAGTGTATGGTTCTTTGTCTAAATTTATTGAGATGTTTTGAGAATATTGTGCTATGGTCTGAGCAGTACCCACCTCAAAGGATGAAGGTCAGTGTGTTGCAGTAGTGTAAACTTTCCTTGTGGGGATAGTACAGGAATGTGTAACTTCAAACATTTTGATGCTGGCAGGGTGGGAGGGTCGATTGCAGGGCTGTGTATCTGTGGAACGGCTTTAGGGTGGTGTTCTAGATGATGCAGGTAAGATAAAGGGAGGTGTAAATACCAGTAGCATTGCCTTCTGGTGGTCAGCTCCTGACTTTATTAATTGGACACTGAAGCAAATAAAGGTGAACCAGCTTTCATAGGGAATGGCAACATCTGAGAGAAGTTGACCATGTGTCATTAAATAAATAGGAAAAGAAAGAAAAGCACCTCTGTTAGTAATTAAAAGCCATTGGATTGGACATAGAGGAGTGGAGCAGGCAAACAATCCCAGTTAGGTGAAAAAAAAAGTGGCAGTTTGATATTGTTCCAGGATCTCAGAACAGGTCAGACTCTGGATTAGCTGATGTACTGGCAATTACTTTGAGACAACTTTATTCTCCAGTCCTATGATCCAGACCCTTAAGGGGGTTTACCCCTACCCACATGCATTGACTGGTGTGTTTTGTTTTGAACAGTTGTAGCAGCCAGTCAGGAATGCTTTGTTATTTTTGTTATCCTCTTATGTAAATATGTTTGGTTTCTGTAGCCTAAGTGACAAAGAAAGCCTTGTAACTGTTTCAGATTTATGTTAGTGAGGTAAGACTAAATAAACAAGTTATTAGCTGTTGGTTGTGAAGTTAAATGAAAACTGATTTTGTAAGAATAATATTTAAGTTAATGAGATGTATAAAAGGTCTCACCAATTGACTGTACCCCAACACCTGAAAAAAGGTAAGAATAAAAAATAAATTAATTAATTGCTTATAAGAGGATTTTCTGATTGAATGTTGTATCCCAGCAACTGAAAAAATGTGATTGCAGTGTCAAGATGACTATTGCATATAATTGTTACAAGCATTTTACTGTTCTTTCAGTGAGAAGTCCTTTTAGCTTTTTTGTATTATATTTTGTCCATCAATTAGGTGTCCAGAGAGGAGTTTGCTTAAAAAAGAAGTGTTTGTTTTTCCCATGAGGGGTGTTTGGGTTGTTTTATTTGGTTAGCTTTTTGTGGTTTTTTTTTTTTTTTGGTTTGTTTGTTTGGGTTTGATGTTTGGTTGTTTTTTTTTTTTTTTGGTTGGTTGGTTGGTTGGTTGGTTTGGGGTTTTTTTGCATTATTAGGGTTTTTTGTGGGTGGGCATTTGCTTTTGGTTTTATTTTTTTGGGGAGGGGGAGCCAGTTACTTCATGTTTAGTTACTTCTTGTAATATATATGAAAAAGTCCAGACATTCTTCATATTGGTCTTATTCTTAGTTGTGGAAATAAATATTTATTTTAAAT
This sequence comes from Tychaedon coryphoeus, assembly GCA_013398595.1. NCBI lineage: Eukaryota > Metazoa > Chordata > Aves > Passeriformes > Muscicapidae > Tychaedon > Tychaedon coryphoeus. Next base: position 2,728,194 of record WBND01000017.1, on the reverse strand, counting down.
TCTGCTCTTTTTTTTGCTGTTGAGAAAACTTTAATATGCTGTCTTTTCTAGTTTATTACTGCAGTGTTATCTACTGACTTACTTCAAAATGTTAGATTAAGAGTTGGTTAGTCTGGCAAACTAATTCATCAAATGTATGCTATCCATTTGATGCATTCAGTGAAAGTAGAAAAAGCTGTAGTGCTTAGAAAAAAATTTAAAAAGTAGACAAGGCTTTAACTTCAATATTCAAAGTAGTCCTTAGAAGAATACTGATTTTTTATAGTAATATATTAAGAATCAGGTAGGTAAACCATTACTATCAGGAGTATTTGAATGACTGTGATCATGTTCTTTTCCTTGAGAAATTTTGGGGTTTTGAGTGTGATCTGACAAGAAATCATAGCAATTTGTATGTCTTAATGTTTAGTTTTTAATAGGTTATTACAGCCTATTTGTTCATATTTCCTGAATGAATTGCAAATTAAGGGTAGGTGTTCTGGAGCTGCCTGAAAGAGATGGATGTTTAACTCTCAGAAGAAGCTAACAGGAGATAATTTAGGTACTTTGGAGTCTTTTATGTACAAAGAAATAATTTAGGAAGTCTTGTATCAAATTATGCTGCCCCCTGCCTTGTTCTCAGACATGAAACTTATTTGTCTGCCTCAAGTAACATTGCCTGTAATCTTAAGTGTTTTAATTGCACTGATATAGATTACAGTCCATGTCAAGTTGCTTGAGGAGAAACAAATAGCTGTAAAGCTACTTGCTAGCTCTTTGCATCCTATTTGCTTAGGAAAAGAAGTGCTTGTAGAAATGCTGTTTGTTTTGTTTTTTATTTGGCAGGCAGAGTTACGAGCAGCTGTGTTTTTGGCATTAGAAGAACAAGAGAAAGTAGAGGTAAGAGAACCTTAAAAAAATAAATCAGGAAAAACATCCTTTGTGTAGAATTAAATATAATAGCTTTAATAATTTCTATTTGTGAAATGCAACAAGATAAAAAGGTGTATTTCTGCATAAGATTCATAAAGGACACCAAACAGGACTATCAGTGTGTTTCCTGATGTTTAAAAATAGGAATTGTTAAGTAGCCTTTTGAAATTACAATTTTAAGTGTCTGTCTCTGCTAGTTTTATATGGCTTCTGTCCAGTTGACCAGAATAGCTAATATTTTCTCCATCAAATACATCTCTTAAAAAAGATATCTACTTGACTGATCAAGATTTTTATCAAATTGTAATAATGTCTTTTGAAATTGAAAATATCATATTGGGGTGCTTTGACAAGTGTATTTCGAAAGCAGCTTAGTCCAGGAAAATGCCAGTGCTAATGCTTATGGTATTTCCCATAAGAATGTTATAAGTTTGCTTCAGAATAATTTGCTTTAACACTTAAACATGAGTTCTCAATAAAGAGGTGGATTATATCCTGATACTTTGGCAATACATTAATATTAAGGGAGTGAGATACTGATTCATGGTTGCGTAACAGTACTGCTGTGCTATACAGATACCAGTTTTGTGGCCTCTTCCACTGCCAACTTTGCTTTGTTTCCTCTGTCTTTCCATTTTCTAGAATTGGGGAGTAGAGTGCTCTATGTCCAGCCTCTTTGCTTCAAAACGGGAGGAATGGAAAACTGTTCTATTCCTCTACTGGTTAGATGGTTGTGTTCTTTCTGGAAAAATGCTTAACTGAAACAGGCAATATTGGGATGTTAGTAAGGATGGGAAGTAGTTATTCTATTATATGAGACTCCATATTCCAGAAATTTAACATAAGGTAGCTGAAGATGATGTGGTGGAAGAGTGAAACAGAAAAGCAGTGCCATCTCTTTATGGGAGGCTTTATGGGAAGGATATTGTAGAGCAACCAGAGAGCAGCTTCCCACACTACCTGGAGAGTAATAGCAATAGTTCAAGTAACGTTAAGAGAGATTTGCTACAGTACATTTCAGCTCACCATTTCTAAAAAGCTTACATGTATCATGATATTTTAAATTTACACTGTTGACACTGGTGACATATTAATACTTACCACTACTTTAAATTCTCTAATATTAAGCAAGATTTTCTTTTTTTGCAGTAGCACTTTCTTGTGTGTTATCGTTTGCAACTGTAGTGATAAATACCTGTAACTGATCCTTTCCTTACCCAGGGTATCCATTCCATCTTAGGAATGGCATTTAGAATTTGTTTTGAAAAATCTCTTAACAATTTTGACAATCCCAGACATATCATATTGATTTATATCTGTTTAAAAATTGAAAAGGGGCAAACCTAACAAGGGAGAAAAAAAACATTTTTCATAACATCTTTGAAGGTGTTTTAATGAAGAGAAGATTAGTGTTGTGTTCTAATAATTAGCATGGTCTAAATTTTACAGATTTGTAAATTTCCATTTTGTAAATGGTTGGACTGAATTGCCTTAAACTTTGCACTATATTAGAGGAGCAACTTGGGAAGTTACTTGCTTAGCTTACCTCTTTAGTCATTAGATAAATAAAAATCAGTATGCTATGAAGAATTTTGGTGAAATTACTTTAGCTCCAAGACAAATTTAATTTGCCTAAATAAATTTATTGCTATATAGCTTTTACTTATACTTGCAGAAGTCACACAAAAATAAATTTTTAGGAAGTGAATTGCACAGGCAGGGCGTTATTGTGCAGCAGAGTACACCAAAACACTAGCTTGCTGTGGTTTTCAGGTTCTTGCTAGCATGTAGATGACATTAATTGCTGTTTGGTTTTTGCTTTTTGACAGAACAAAGCACCTCTGGTAAATGAAAGCTTGAAGAGTTTTTTAGGTACAAAGGATGGTAAGTTCTTTGTTTAGGATATTCTTCGCAAGATAATAAAAATAGGAGACACAGGATTAAATCTTTGTATCTTATTAACGGTGCAGTTTCCATTACATTAGGTATGTTTTTGTTCCTTTAGATGTCCTAATTACTACTCATTCACAATAGAATTAAACCTGTAATTTTTAAAGTTAATATTGCTGAAGCTGTATTTTTAATTAAGGTGATTAAGGCATTGAAGTTAACATTTCACTACGCCTTATGGTTGTGCTAACTCAGAGACATTCTAGACCAATAGAAACAGTAACCTGTGAAAACTAAGAGTAGAGGTACAGGAGTGAATGCACACACATGACAAATGTCAAAATTGTGGTTTTAAAACATCTGAATAGTTAAAAAAATGGCTGCACATGACTTTTGTAAGCAGTCTGTAATGTTCTTGCAGAATTACTGGCTTAAATGATTTTGATATGACAGCCAAGTTCAAGATTAGGGAGTTGGTATACAAACTTGAGGTGGTAGTTTGCTGAATGTCTAACTGTGTCCATACTGAAGCCACGTGTGCTGCTGTTAATGTTAAATCATTGAAATAAGATTTGTTTCTGTCTGGTGTATTTTAACTCTTCTCATTTTCTTTTTAGGTCGCTTGGTAGCAGGTCTTGTTGCAGAATTTCTGCGGTTTTTCAATCTTGATTTTACTTTAGCTGTTTTTCAGCCTGAATCAAGCACAGTAAGATATACTGGTTTTGTTTGCATGCAGTGCTCACTGTTTGAAGTGCATGGCCATAGTGCAGAAGCTATGTGCTGAATTTCTCATTATATCTCAAGTACTTTTTTTTTGTTTGAAGTCAGTTTATATAGTTAATATATTAAGAATCCAGGTTCTTTTCAAATCAATCAATTAGTTGATTTCTCAGAACCTCATGTTTCTTTTTAGTGGCTTATTCAAAGAAAATCCCATATGACTTTGTTCTTTGCCAAATATCCTTAGCCAAATTAGTTGCTAATTTATTGCTAGAACACACCTGTACAAAGATTCATGTTCATACCACCAAATAGAAACAAATGAAAACAACCACACTTCATGTTGAGTTGCCACTCACTCTTGGGAGCAGTGTTTCATTTGCATTGTAAAGGCATCTTATGCTCTTTGAAACATCCCCTTCTGTTTTCCAGTAAATGTGTCCATTTCACCTATTGCAGAGCATAAAGGAAATTTGCCAAAGTTAAGTGAGCTGGCCGAGACTGCTGTGTATGGTGCTGAGAGATTTGACTTTGACTGGCCTCTGTCTCTGAGCAGTTTCTTGTACTGTCTCTTTATCCAGTGTGCTTGACTAGTGGTAGCTCACTTCAGTGTTTGCTTGACCTGTGTTCTGATAAGAAGTGTCACTATATGATCTCAAGAGATCCAGATGAACTGATGCCCTTTGCAGTGTTGCCATCTGGGATTGTGCTAACTGACCTGGGTTTGCTGTAGCATTCTGCTTCTCCTATAGTGTGAAGTTCAGTTTGAAAAAGTGTTGTTGGGGTTTTTTTTGTGAAGTTTTTTGGGTGATACTGAATTGCTTTCATCCCTTTTTCTGTTCAAACCCATGGGTTTTTTTAATGTGAAACAGAAACTGAAAGTAAATGTTGACCTATGCAAGCGTAGTTCTCTATGCACAGGAATGACAACTCCCCATCATACATGAATTTGCTGGGACCACTTGGATCCACTTTTAAATGTGATAGGCTAAAGTAATTTGGCCATATAAATTCTTAAATCCCAAAGCATGGTAATGATGGTTTCTTGCATATTTAAAATAGCTTTGCATGATCTGTGACAAGTTCAGGTACAGATCAGAAGTAAACTATGCAATAGATGGTATCTAAAAGAGGTGTAGGTGTGGCACTTAGGGACATGGTATAGTGGTGGACTTGATGATCTTAAGGGTTTTTTCCAACCTGAATGATTCTATGATTTTATTGCTTTAGTCCGCCAACAAGACATCATAAATAATCACTGTTTAGTTCAGGTAGAGCTGTGTTAAATGAGACTTTTTTATATTACAGAATTTATCTTGTTTTCTGACAGTTATTTTGATGTTGTGATTCTTGGTTTTTTTCTGTTGTCCCCCCAGCTAAACGGCCTCGATGGTCGAGAAAACTTAGCTCGAGATTTGGGAATTACAGAAGCAGAAGGTGTTGTGGGTGGTCCCCTGTTGTTGGAGGTTGTTAGGAAGTGTCAGCAGAAAAAGACTTTAGGTGGTGGTGAAGTAAGTAACAATAACTTGAGATTTCTTTCTTTATAATTCCTTATTGATTTTTTTAATGATGAGAAATAAACTGAAATTATGAACACTTGACTATTTTTGTACTATTATACTATTTCAGGTCTTTATTATATTATGCCTTCAACTTAATTAGAGAGATAAGAGATAAACGTTATCACTATTAATACCACCCTAGGGCTCTTCATTAATATCCTACTACAACATAGTAGCACAGTGTGAATCTAGATAAATGACACAGAACACTGTGTCACTTGTTTTCTAATTTTTGGAGTGGTTTGTTAACACTTTTACTTGTACCTGTTTTCTTCGGCATACTTCTAATTTTAATATGACCTGAAAAGCCTTGAATGAGTTTTGTCAAAAGCTTTAAAACTCTACTGGAAACATGTGTACTTAAAATTACATATATCAAAGTGTTGAACTACTTGAAGGCAATGACAGCAGTATTTGAATGGAATAGATACGTAGTGTGTTGATTAAGTGAATTAAACCCAACCAATAGCATTTGATTGTGACTTGAAAGAAAGTGCTCTACTCCCAGGATGCATTCAGTGTCCCAAAGAAAGCTTAAATTCAGGAGTAGTTTTCATAGACTTCTTAACATAGCAACTTTCTGTGAAAGGGATGTTTCCTTGAGCCCTTGTATTTCCTTGTGTTTGATCAGTCTGGGAATGCCCCAGGAAAGCCAAGACCCTCGTGGCTGCCCAGACTGTCAGTGTCCTGTTAGGGCGACTCCACTGAGCAGTCCACTGTATTGGAGGGTGTTTAACTGACTTACTGAGGGACATGTGCCAGCAGTGTATTGGTGTCAAATCCCGTAGCGCAATTCAGAAAGGAGAGCCCCTCCTGGATCTCCTCACTCTCTGGTTTCCATACCAGTCATAGTGTGTGGCTATAACTTCCCAGTTTTCTCTAGTTCTACCCTCAGTTGTCTTCCTGGTGTCAAGGTTTGCATACTGTCCAAGTGAGAGGATGGTAACTTTGTTTCTTGTTGGATGCAATTATCATAGGATCAGAGAATCATCGAGATTGAAAGAGACCTTTAAGGTCATCCAGTTCAAGCGTCTGCATAGCACCATCACTGTAACCCCTAACCCACAGCACCCAGCGCCTCTTGAACACCTCCAAGGATATTCACTTCACCACCCCTCTGGGCAACCTGTTCCAATGACTGACCACCATGACAATGAAACATCTTTTTCTGATATGTAATCTGAGTCCCCTTTGTCTCATCTTAAGGCATTTCCTCTAGACCTCTCACTGCGGGCACAGCAGGAGAGACTATTCCCCACTTCACTACATCCCCTGAGCCTCCTCTTGTCTAGACCAGCTGCCTCAACCATTCTTGTAGGACATGTTTTCTAGATCCTTCATGGATCTCATTGTTCTTTTCTGGACATGCTCCAGCACCTCAATATCTTTCTTATGTGAGGGGCCCAAAACTGAATGCAGTAGTCGAGATGCAGCCTCACCAGTGCTTTTTAAATACAAAATTAAATATAAATTTAGTGAGTGCTTATTTGGAACTTCTTAGGTGGCTCCAGTTCTAAGTGACAGCCAGTGCCCCACATCAAAATCATCGGATGGACGGTCGAGTGCACACTCTATACCAAATAAGGTAAGATTAAATATAATGAAAAGCTTCGTAACATATGTGAGATGAGTAAAAGTGAGAACCCCAATGGAACTGCAGGTACGACAGCATTCACTTAGACAACCTGCAATTTCAAAATATTTATTCCACTCAGCAAAACTTTCATATATGATTCCAAGCAAATATGAACTTTTGTGCTTATACTTTTCTGGCATGACATAGTACAGGGCACGGAACAGAAAAGTAGCTTCCCTTTTATTGTAGTCTTAAATTTCAAAAACAATTCTGTTCCTCTAGGATAGGAAATAAAAATATTTTTATTACTGCCACTTGTGGGTTTAAGTACTTTTTTCCTGCCCTAGAAAAACTGAGCTACTGCCAGTGATTCAATGTGATTCTGTGACTGAGATAAAATAGCCTTGGTATGGAGAAGACCTGCCAAGGTAATTTTAACTTTGATGGCCTTTAGTTTGAAAATTTGGCTTCAGCCTTCTGAGTGAAAGTTAATGACTGATGAAAAAAATACTTTAGACAGTACAACCTGCATATATATTGGCTGGATTAAATAATATTTTTGTTTTGTTTCAAAACTGCACTGCTGTTAGTTTGTAGAAAGGAAGCTAATGTAGTAAGTCTTTTACTGGCTTAATTTTAGTAAGTCTAGGAGAAAGTAAAAATAGCTGTACTCCTTGCTAGGTAATAATGTACAGACATTTTTCTTTCGCAGCACCTTACTTATCTAGGTAAATTAGAATATTGTTATTGGCCACAAAACCATGCTAAGTTACAGCTTGAGTTGTATGACTTAATGTTAAAGGTTGCACATGGAATTGTCCTTACAGTCTAGACTGTAGGTCTGAGCCTTAAGCATGAAAAGAAGATTGAAAGTTATGTACTTTTAAAGTGTTGCTTTTGTCATTTTTGGTATTAGTATTTGAGAGAATGTGTCAGTAACTCCAGTTTCCTTATGCTTATTACTTCAAAACCTAATACTCTGTTGCAGAGATAACCATTTAATATGGAATTTGGAGTAATTTTCATGGGTTTAAATTGATTTCTTTTGAAGGCAATGGCGATAACTAAGAACCTTTGTAGAGATGTTGCAAAATAACACAGATAAAGTGTAAGAATCAGTCTGTCTGCCAGATTTCTTTATTTGATAATCAAGATATTTTAAAATGGTTTGCTTTTGTAATAGAAGTGATACAGATAGCATAGCAATGCACAGGATGGAAAAAAATATTCTAATAACAGTAACAATAAAGAACACTTTCTAAAGTAAGAAAACAACTTTTTTTCTGGTGTGATTCTTGATTATACTAATGAACTTATTAGTACTTTTCAGGAATTTGAGGTAATATTTTAAAAAGTGATGCTAGGTGTATGTTAATGTGTTGTGCATTTATATATACACTTAGTGTATTACATGACACGAATGCTTACTCCAGTCTTTATCTTTCAAGGCTGCTGAAAACACTCAGAGTGATACAAGTGTCTCATCAGGGGAAGCAAGCAAAAGAAGTATTCATTTTCTGCCTAATGAAACAAAACTAGATCCTCAACTAGAAAACAAAGACTTGAATACCAAAGAAAAAAGTGATCCAGTTGTGGATGAAGATGATGTAGAGGGAGATTCTTTCTTTGATGACCCTGTACCCAAACCAGAAAGATCTTACAGCTGGTAGGTAACATAGATGTTCTTCTTAATACATGGTTTATTTTGTCCTTTGTATGTTTGCAGACCTTTGAGAGCTACTAGTTATTTGATTATTTGCTTTTGTAAGTGTTCAGCTCTGTAACATTTTGTTTCCAAAATATTAATGTCTCTGGTTTTGTTCTATTCCATTATTCTATTCTATTCTATTCTATTCTATTCTATTCTATTCTATTCTATTCTATTCTATTCGCAGTGTCCTCTGGGATCTCTTGGATGTACTATGAATGGAAAAACCTGTGTCACTTTAAGATGCATCAGTTAGGGTTTTTAATGTCCCCAGCCTGTTTCTTTGGTGGAATGAACACATATGAGGCACAGACATCAGTATTTCTTCTTGCAACAGAGCTGCAGTGGTGATCAGTACTGAAGGAAGCAGACAGTGATAGGAACAGTGCATTAAATATCAGTATGGCTTTGTAAGGAATACAAAAAACACTCTAAACTGGCTCCACAGACTGTAATAATAAGGAATGTTTTCTTATGGCTGAGGATTATCTCTTCTCATTGCAACATCTTTTGTGTTTTCAATGTTGTTACTTCTGCATGTGCCAATTTTGCAGATGCATCCGAAGCACATTTTTTATCACATTTTTCATCTGTGGAGTCTGATGACTGAAAAATGCCATTTGGAGCAAGAACTAGTGGCTGAACTATACAGCATCTTTGTTATAAAACTGTAAAAACTATCTTTGTGTTATCATGTTGAGTTATCTTGAAGCTTAGCTTAGATATCACAGTATTGAACAATGCTTCAGGATCATTTCTTGGTGATCTTTTGCTATGCTCAAGTAGTCAGAGAATTGCTCTGGCTTAGCAGATGTTAAGAAGGGATTGAAGAATCATTTGTAAGTCAGTTTGGCAGTTAGCTTTCCCCCCCAGCTGTGCTGACAGTGGGCAGAGCAGCATAAGCTTTTTTGTATTACTGCTACAGTAGATGCTTAGTCTTAGAGTAGGATCCTTCTGGTAGAGCACAAAGTAATCATGCCAGGTAAACCAGGTCTCTCTCTCTTAAATTAGTGGACTCTTTGTGAAAGAGTGTTTATAATACTTCTTTTGTTGGATGCTTTTGTTGGAGTAGACTTTTTTTTTTCCTCAAAGAACAGTGATTGTACTCTGAAAAATATTGTGTGTTACAACTAACCCTACTTTCTTTTCTCCTTTTCTCATTGTTAATATCAAGATTAAAACTGCATCTGAGAGCATTTACTCCTCCTTACCCATGAGCTCATTTAACTAGTCTTTAACCAAAATAACCATTGCAGCAGATAGTCTAAATGATAAGTTGGGTAAATTAGAAAAGTCTGCAAAAACGTCTGCATAATAATAATAATATTTACAAATTTCTTATTTTTTGGGCAATTTCATATGACAGCAAGGGAAATTTTCTTTGAAACTCAGATTTCTTCTAAAAGACAATCCAAGAAACAAATCAATTATTTAATAAAGTAAGGATTTTTTTTTCCGACTAGAGAAACTCCCTACAGAAAAAAATGCTTCTGGGTTTTGTGCCTGTAGTAGAGTCACAGTTCATGAGTAGTATTTTGTAGCATATAATGTTACTGTGATGCAGCTATTCTAGTAACATCCCATAATAAGGTTTGCTTCTAGCTTATTTACAAATGAACTAGAACTATTTGTAGCTGAGCTGTGTGTGCTGAATTGCTCATTTTTACCTTCCTGTCAACTCTTCTAGAGGGCAAAAAGCCCCCCATATTGTCCAGGTAGAATCCCCCTTGTGGTACTTTGTGCTCGAGTGCCAGGGGGTAAATAAGTGGGATAGCTGCCAGCATTGCTTTCTTTGCGGAAATGTAGTTTCCTTGTGGAAATCTTGCCCGTTTATTTAAGATGGGTTCAGAGCAAGCAGTTGCTAATGACACTGTGAGAGATGATCCAACCACTCAATATCTCTAGGCCTCTGACCCATTGTTTAAAATTTTGAAGAACTTTAATGTGTGATGTTACACATGATATTTTGGTGATCTAGATATAATGAATGATTCAAATAATGCCCATTATTAATAGGAATGGAATCAAAATAGCAAACAGTTCTGGCAATACTGAATGTGAAAATCTTGGTCTCTTTTGTGTTTCTTCATCCTTTACTTGCAAGTAGGATTTGAACTAGATAGTAGCCAAATGAACTTTAATATGTGGTGAGATCTATCTTCCTATAACCAAGAGGTTTTCATTTTGTGAACTGACTGCTCTTAGAAATAATAACTTCATCGGATATAATCTCTTTAAGATGTAAAACAAACTGATTTTTATCTGAATCTTTTTTCTTTTGGCTGCATTTACATGTGGGGATGATGAAAGGTCCCTAGACATAAATAGTGATGCTGATGAAGGTGCTCTGTCTGTGAGAGAAGACAGGCAGAGGTCTTTGCATGGGTGAGAAAGTGGCTTTCTCAGTCAATGTTGTGGTTGTCACTTGTGCCCGTGAACTGCCTACTGCTTTTCAGGTTGCAATGTGAATAGTCCTTTTCCCTTGCTCTTTTTTGCTGTGTTATTGCTGTTCTAGTTTAATGACAATTTAGTAATAGAAGAAAAAAAAAACTAATGATGCATATTTTGCAGCTCTGTGGAGTATTTATTTATTTGGTTTTTACAGGAAAACTGAGACTAATAAAGCAGGAGGTCTAGCATCCCTTTCTGATGCACCGGCTCTAAAAAGTGGGTTAAGCTCCCTGACTGGTGCACCTTTGCTAAAGGAGTCTGATAGTAAGTTTTCATCTATTTTTGTGTTCTGATGATTGTAGAGGTTATTTCTGCAGTGAAATGAATGAGCTACAGGTTCAGATGGAAGAACAATAGAGTATGTGGCCCCCTTCTGGTTGTAATGTGCTTTACAGTAGTGCTTTCTTAGTGAGTGATTGCATATTGGTTTGGATATATTGTGCTACCACTGGGGCTTTTTGGGTTTTGAAATATTTATGAAATGAAATAAGCATGAAATACTTATCTATGTCCCTTTTTTGTGTGTGTGTATATAAAGCAGTATATAATTCTGCTGCTCAGTTTTAAACTGAAATTGGCTTATGCCTTCATATTGTCTTAAATTATTTGTACCAGTTCTTTAGAGGTATTTGTTTTCATTTTGTAAATCCCTGAGTCATGGGAGATTATTCCTGTTTACTCCTCAAGTTTTTAAATGTTATCAGAGTTCAACTGTGAAATTATAATATGATACTGCCGTACTATACTATAAAAGTACATTATGTTGATATAAAAGAACAGTTGTTATAAATGGTTGGTTTGTATGTGTAAGTGGGATCTTACTGATGAGTGACAAGTCAGATTTCTGATATAAGTGCTTTTGTTTACAGATTTGGATAGAAACTCTGTTTTAAAAGACCTGCGATTGGTGAATGCAAAGCTGGGATCACTAGAATTAGGCAAGTAACTGCTAAGCATGAGGAAGTTCTGATGTTTTTGGTTGGCCATGACTGATAAATTCTGGCCCAGCTTTTTAAGGGAATCTGAGAAACTCAAATACACATATTGAACTAAAATCTCCGGCTTTTACTTATGTTATTCTATTTAACACAGATTGTGAAGCTTAATATTAAAAGCGACATGTGATCTAAAGAAGTACAGAAAAGTGGAAACTGGTGCCTTGTGGATTAATATTTTACACATGGAGCAAAAGTTTGATTCATTCTGTGCATGCATTTACTAACACCAAGTGATGAATTTTGTTGTTGAGATTTCTATGAAATGAGCAGGTTTATATTTTTGGTAAAAGATAGCCTGATAAGTATTACTGCTTTTCAGGGGCATATTTACTTGCCCTCCACACCTTTGAAAGTTGCCTTTCTTTTGGTGCAATACAAAGAAGGTGTGATGGAAGAATTCTCTCAAAATAGAGCTGTCAAGTATTTAAGTTTTGTATTCAGCAATGCAGCTAACTTCCTGCAAATGATGTTCAGTTTTGAAGCAGTTTATGTTAGTAATACTGAGATTAAATAATGACAAACATAACTCGTCTTTCTAATCAGTGTAAGTAATTTAATCTCCTCCCACTTTTGCTGGTTATCAAACCATGTATATTGGTGCAGGAATAGATTGGGGTTTTTGTGTTTCCTGAAGAGAAACTTGTTTGATTAATAAATTTTAAATCTTATTTAGGAAATGAAGATGATGATGAAGAATATGCTGATGACTTCAACAGGTAAGAGAAGGATCATACCTCAGTAGGGTAGTATATGCTCCATAAGCATATCCAATAGCATATTTGAATTATTTCATACTATTGCGGACAGTCACTATCACTGGGATCTGTCAGTGTTTCTGAACTCCTTTAAAATTCAGTTTGCTATTTGAATAGATTTATTTACAGATTAAAAAAAATCCAAATCTTTTTTGTTTTTCTTTTTGTGTAGGGATAATGAGTTCCTTAAAAACTACTGCTAACTTCAGCATGATACCATGTTGGGTTTTTTGGGGAAGGGGTTTGAGGTTTGGTTTTTTTCCTGAACCACGCACTTAATAATGTTTTAGCAATTAATGCAATTAGTGAATAATTATGTTGTATACTGAGGTATTCAACTGAGCATCATGAGTAGTCAGTAATAAATATTTAACAACCTCATGCTTATGATGTGAAGGTACTGGTGTTGTAAATTGTATGATCAAGGCCTAAGTATTTCTCAGCATTTATTATAGCTTCATTTAGGTAGAAAACCTTTAGTTTTTATGGAGTTTTAAGTAACTTCACATCTAACTTGCTAGAAAGTGCAATTCCAATAAAATGTCAGATAAAAAGTAGATGTCATATGTGGAATTTGATATGGAAGTCTTATTTCTGTGCTTATGGTTTTCTTTCTCTTTAGTACGAGTCATCGCTCAGAAAAAAGTGACATCAGTATTGGTGAAGAAATAGATGAAATTTCTGTGGGAACAGAAGAGTCAAATGCCAGTGATAAAGTATGATTATTTTAAAATTGTTGTTGTTCTTTATATTCTTCTGATCTTGTCTTGACTTTGTTTCTAACCTTCTGTGAAGTAACGTGCTGTTATCCTTAGTTCCTAGGTTGTATGTTAGGGTTCTATTATTTGTTACATTCAGTTTTTACACCTAATATCCTTGCTAAGTTAGATGCTATATTGATTAACAAAATCACAACAAAACAAAAACCCTTCAACAGTTGTTCGGTAGCGCAACTCACTGTGTTTTTTTAGTTGTATAAAATATATTTGAAGCTGGTTCAGTGCCCAGCATACAAAGATTTACCCCAGTATCTCAAGATCTGTCTGAGTACCTCCTAAAGAATTGTGTAATCTCACTGAAAGAGCTTGAGGCCAAAAGGTATATGTAGGAATACATGACATAATACTTACTGTTTTTGTGATTTCTGAGTTTGCAATTTTATTTATTTTCCAGCTCGAAAGCATCACACAAGACCTTACCATTTCTCAGTTAAGCGACGTTGCAGATTATCTAGAAGATGTGGCATAAAATTGGACAGCTAAAATCTTTCATTGTGCTGGACAAGAAGACTGCTGTGGACTATTAATTTCAGACAATCACCTTTTGCTGGAATGTCCACTCCCTATTTGTGCCTTGTGTTTCAGAGACTGTAGATGAAGAAGGTTTTTAAATATTCTTAACAAGAACTAAATGAAATAGTGTGCTCCCATTTGAGTCTGATATCAGAATTACTTTCTTCATTTGGTTCAGCCAAACCTTTCACAGCAGGAGGTGGATTTTCCAAGCAGAATGTCCATTGCTGGCAGTGGACATAATGAAAACCGGTTGGTAAGAGAACATCGAGAAGAGGCATGTGGCTTTATAGTGAACTTGCACTGTTATTTTAACAGTCAGGTTTTTTTAAAGATAACCAAAGCAAGAACCTTCAAAGGTAGTGGTTCAACTCACACTTCTTCTAACACAATCTAGTCAAGTCAGCATGTAGTATGTATTTATGGTAACTCTAGCCACAATACCTAATTCCTCCAGACTTACTTGAAATTGCTTTTACAGACTCTTCTGAAAGTTGGACTTTACCTTTTTTAAAGGCATATTAAATTGAGAGTATCTAAACTCTTAAACCTAAATTTAGCTATATTTAGGAGCTAAATTTAGCCCTAGTCTTAACTCAGAATATTCTTGTTTAAATATGTTTGTCAGACCATCGATGTTAAGACCTAAGCTGTTTTTTATATATGATAATTTTATCAATGTTGTCTGTTGTTACATCACGAAAAGTAATTTTGTAAGGATCCACAAATCAGTAACTAAATCTTATGGGGTAAGTTTTTAACAGTGTGTAATGCTTAGTGGAGCTTTTATTTTTGAGGGTTCTTCATGTGCTGTAAGATCACTTTCATTCTTGAAAATATTTTAAGTAAAAATGAGCGCCAAAAAATGAAACTACTAAACTTCTGCTTTTCAGATTCTGACTCCTGTACAAAGTTCAATGCAAATATTTTAAAATACCATGCTGAAGACATTATGGACACTAAGTTCTAGCTAAGAGTGAGTTGTTGTATTTTCATGATGCTCTTGCAGAACAGGGTCAGTCATGGCAAGGTTGACAGTTCTTCAACAGTACTGTTGCAAGTGGCACTGCTATAATGTGTAGGTCATGGACATTTGTAATACAAATTTTTGTGAAACAAAACTTCAAAATGTGCACTTTCTGAACATTGTGAACACATCTGGAAAATAGACATGTAAGTGAATATAAATAATTTTATTTTAGCATTTTTTCTTTTTTTAGGATTTGTAATTTTCTTTTTCAGGAACACTGTTGGCCTGTCATCAGTAGTCAGCACAGTGGAAGTAATATGCTAAACTAAAGCCATTGGTTAAGCATATAAAGCTGCTACTAGCTCTGGAAGCTGACTTACATCTTTTTTTGCACTGGGCCAGCAGGCCTGGAGCAGTGCTGGGAAGTTGCATAAATGACATGACATAAATCATTGCATAAATTATTTGAGAGGAGACAGCAAAAGTGTGCCTTTTATTTATGTGCACCCCAAAAATAGCCAGCAAAAAAGCATTGGAGTATTTAGTCATGGTGTTAACTTTTAACTTTGTGCCATATTGTAGCAGCTGAACACAGAGAAGAATTTTTTTCAGCCCAAAAAGTCAATGTGCCAAAACTTCAAATAGGAACAATGTTGTAACATATGATAATAGCCTGTGTAAAAAATTCATTTAAGGGTAGGGGAACCTGTGCCTCAAGCTATTGTGTATGGAAAAGTTTGGATTGGACTTTTTTCCCCCTTTTTTTCCTTTCTTTTTTTCCTTTTCTTTTTTTTTTATCTTAAGAAGAGTATCAGCATGTCTGAAGGAAATAAAATTCCACATGAACAGTTGTTTTCTGGCATTCATTTTTGAGGTGTATGGAATAATGCAGAGGCAGTGTTGTTTGCTTTCTTACATGCCTTGGGAAAACATGATGTTCCATTACCGGTTAGCTGTAGGATATGCGGCAATTTATGATACCAAGAGAAACCAAAAGTTTATTAAAATATTTCTAATTGCATTTGAAGATGTGGCCTTTTCATTAACTAATTAGATATTTTAAGTGTTAACATGAATTGTGTTAACAGCCAAGTATTGTTCTCTTACTTTGGGAGTTAATTGGAGACCTTGCACTTTGGCTCTAATTGAAGGAAATAGCAAAAAGTGGTACGTCTCCATGCTGTTCCTCCTGTGAGCTTTTACTGAATTGTGTATAATAATTCAAATTGTATAATAAAGCTATTGTGCTGGCTAAATCATGTCTTGAGACTTGTTGAACCAGTAATTCTAACATTTAGATAGATTAAGGAAGCTCTGTGGGATTTGAGGGGTTTTTGTGAAAAATGCTTTTTTTGTAGTCCAGTCTTTTTTAAGCCCAAAGGATCTTGCAATTCCTGATGATGAATCTAGGTAAGACTTGCCAGAATTATATTAAGTGGTATCAGCCCAAGTTGTCAGATAGTTTATGATTCAACAATGAAAAGAAACCAATCTCGATTGGCAAAATTTTGCCTTGTTTACCCTTGTTAGAGGTATTTAAACAAAAGTGACAAGCTCTCTTGATGAATGCCTTTTCACTGTATATTTCAAACCATATTGTTTAGTATTTCACATAGGCTTCTCCCAAAAGGACCAGTGTGGTTGGGTACCCCACCTCAGATGTAAGAATTGACAACCAGAGCCTTGTCATAAAAGATAGGAACATTTCTGTGAGCAGAGAAGCAAGTGTTGGAGAGGGACACTGATGACTGCTCTGTGCAGTTCTGATCAGCTAGGTCTGGTTAGAAATAACTCTCTTTTGTTAAATGCTCTGTAATTTTTTAACAAATTCCGTGGTTTTTCAGAAGTAAAAACTAGACTGTGTCTGACAGTTTCATAGCATTAACATGGCTCTTGTAATAAGGATGGCTTATAAAAATGATACGTGTCTTTTTTTTAGTGCAGTTGCTGCATTCCGTCTCTTTCTAAGTTAAGCGGGAAACCGCAACACATCTCATAAAATACTTCCTTGTAAGTGATGCTTTCCCCAGACATAATAAAATCAGCTTTAGACTATTTTGACAACATATAGACACTACACCTACTCTGGAGACAGCTGAAAGATCTGATAAGGTGATGCTGATAAACATGGGGTTTTGCTACTTTGTTTTCATTTTAGTATAGCAATTTTCACTGATGAAATGCTATCAACAAAGCCCAACCCCCTCTTCATGAAAAAAAATTCATCCATGTGGTGCCAGATGCATGTCTTTTTGCAGGCCCTTTGGTTTGATGTTTTCCTTGTAAGGCAGAGCTGAGAAAGTGAATTGAATTGCAAGAGGTGCAGTTTTGGTGGATTTGTAAGTGAACTCATTCATACTGAAGTTAAATTCTCTACAGGCTAGATGCCAAAATCTCCCAAAGCATATCTGTAGCCAAATTGTGGACAGATAGTCTGGATAAAAAGCAGCTTTGCAGAAAAGGGCCTGGAGGCATTTGCAAAGAGTGAAAGCCTGGAAGCATGGGTCAGTGTGCAGGCTGAGGAAAGTGGTTACTTCCTCTTCCTTGTGAGACCAGTATCTGGAGTGTTGTGCTCAGCTTGGGTCCCCCAATACAAGAGCTGCCAACAAAATAGAGCCTGGTGGAGGAGCTTAGAGATAGTGGTGGGGCTAGGATGTGTGATCTACAAAGAGCTGGGACTATTCTGCCTGTAGCAGAAAAGGTAAAGATGGGTGGTTCCATGCTTACAGTGGATCATATGGAAAAGAGACCTATATTCTTCCTACAGGTGCCCAGTAAAAGGACAACAATCTGCAGTGAGAGAAATTCCAGTTGTATACATGAAATAAAATCTAAAGAATCATCATGAAAATGGTCCAGGACTTAGAGCAGATATCCAGAGAAACTGTGAAGTCTCCATCACCGGACATTTTCACAACTCAAATGGACAGACTCAGAGCCACTTGATCTGCTTTGAGTAGCAGGCTGGACCTCCACCCAGCCCTTTCAACCAAGATTATTTCATGATTCTATGGAAACAGACCTCTGTATGGAAAACTAATTATGGGGATAGACAGACCATCTGGCTGCCTCTGTGCATGCAAACCACCCTGTTTGCAGGTAGAAATAGTTTTGCTACAGTTTATCAATGCAGGTGTTTATGTTCATGCTAACTATGCCACAGAGAAAGGCCAAAGTTTGTAAATACAGTAATTTAACACTGACTCTACTGTAAAGATTTAAATCTTATATCCTTGAAGAAATATTTTAGAAAGCATGGACTTGGAACATAACTGAGTAGTGTGCTGTGTGAGTAACCGCAGCTGATCCTTACACTTGGATCTAAGTTTAAAAACAAAGTGTAAAGTTTCTTAAAGTTGTTTTTCAGTTTCTTAACAGCTTTAAGTGTTTAGTTTCAATTGCTCTGTGCTATGGGGAAACCACAACAGATACAAGGTAGTAAAATCAGGTCATTTACACAGTTCTCCTGTAAAAGTATCACATGCACTTTCATAGCAAGAAACTGCTTCACCTTTTTTTTCTCTGAAATGGAAAATTTTCCACCTTGTGCTCACAACGTGGTCTGTTTTGGCTGACAGATGTCCTTCAGGCCGTGCTGCAAGGGAAACTATTGGGGAAAGGCTGGCATGTGGTAGAGCAGTGTTTCCAGATGCATTTCTGGCTCAAGTGATTGTGGCAGACTTGCTGTTAAACTGATGTGCCATCATGTTTCGGACGTGTAATTCTGGTGCTTTGTGTTAGGTTATGTGATTAAAAGCTCAGCTCTACAAAAAAGCTGCCCACCCAGGAGCTGAAACATGGCTGGGAAGCACCATATGAAGAGAGGTGATGGTGCAGCCCACCTGCTTTTTACATTGATGAACGCTGGGTTTAGGATTAAGGCTCAGCTCTTATAAGGACAGAAGGAAAAGGGGAAGCCCAGTACTGAAGTGGAGCTCTTGAGACTGAAACTCCTTGCCCTATCTCTTTCTTGGGCCATCTCAGGGGAGGTGCCCCCAGGCAAGCCCCAGGTCACCACATGGACAGTGGCCTACAGAGACACGGGCTGTGGGATGTTGGAGAGGACTGTTTGGGTGGTGCATAAATCCTGTTCTGGGATATTTAGAGCCAGAATCAAAAGGGGAGAAAGGGAGGGGTCGTGGTTTGGAGGAACAAGCATGGGCAGAGAGGGAAGGGGGCAGTTGTGCGCAAACAGGCTGCTGCTCAGCAGTGTGTCTGGCTGTGCCTACCCCTCACAGTGCTGTCTGCTCTCCCTGAAAATTCTTTCCAGTTCTTTCTAAACATGAATAAAATGCTTAAACTGTCTAAGTAATACTGGCTTGTGGATAAATTGGAGATGAATTTATGCAAAATCTAGAAGCATGTGTTTCCTTGAAATCAATGTGATACTTGGCTACCTAGAAACGTTTGACACAGATTGGGTTTACAAAATTATTCTGGCAACCTTTATAAGAAAAACACCTTTATGGTGTTAAGGAGCTGATGACTGATGTTTTCTTCATCTCCTTTGAGCTGCAAAGTAAGAAGTCTGTGCTCTGTTCATTAAAAAGAAAATGATGAAATTGAAAGATAAGTAGTTCAAAGCATTCCAAGCAAGCCAAAATGAAATTACAAAATGTAACTTCTGGGTTTCAGAGACTAAAGCAATCCTGGAGGTGAGAATTACATACACTTAAACTTCATAATTTAACACATATTCAGGGGAGAAATAAGAAATTTTAAATAATTCTTATGGAATAAATTGTAGATTTAAGTAGTAGGCTCTGTCATTAAAAAGCAACACATACACCACTATTGTTAAAAGTAGCACTGCAAACCTGGTGTTTGTCACTTACATTCACTCAGTAGACTGAAGTTAATTAAACCCTAGTGAAATTTGAAATTAGGCACCTGAACAGAAACTGTTAACTGTACAAGAAGGTTTTAGCAGGTTTTGCCAGTGCAGGTCTCTTTAAGATGCGGTCACAGATGCAGGAAGGTGCTGATAATCTCAGAGAAAAAGAGGACAAATTCTCATGGTCTTCTTCCATGGAAGAGAAATTAAAATGAATGAATACTTTCATGAGTTTCTGGTTTCAATAAATGTGTGATAATTTGATGGTACTTAATGTGAAGGAGGTGGAAGTGCCTGTCAAACAAATGCATTGGGGCTATGGGTCTCACCCAGCCTGGCAAGTGAGATTTGGATATGCTAGTGTGATGTTAATGCATCGGAGCTCTTCTGAACTGATTCCTTGCATGCATGCTTTTGCACTAAATATCAAAATGTATTAAGATAAACTGTGGAAAAATGCAAAGGAACCCAGTGAGGCACAAAAATATATGCAGAAATCAGTGCCAAGTACCACTTTGAAAGAACTCAAGTCAATCCAGTTTGTGCAAAGAAAATCCAACCAAGCACATACACACGATTTGAGCCTAGCCCAAAGAACAATGAAGCTGAGAAGGCAAGAGGTGGCAGCAGAGAGCCAGTTATGTAAAATTGATTGACACAGTAAGAGTGCCGGCACTAACAAGGGCTGACTGAGGCTGTGCTCCCTTCCCTGGGGCATGTGGATGTGTTCTTGATGGTGAAGCAGATACCAAGCTGGCCAGTTTAGAGAAGGGAGAAGCAGATGCAAGGATTGAGTTTAAAAAATTTACAAATCTGAAGAAATAACTGCATCACATTAGAGATTAACTGCGAGGAGCACTCTGGTTTTGAACCAGGAGGTCATAATCCTATTTGTAAACAAAAATTCAGAAAGTAGACCTTAGTTTTGGCTGTGGCCCGATGTTGTAGGGAATGAGCTAGAAAATCCATTTGTTGGGGAAAGATTAGGAGATGCATGGCCATAGCAGCTCGTATAGACTCCATGATCTCACAGCTGTGCCCCGCAGAAATAGCTCGTAACGCTGCAGCTCTAGCAGTACAAGCCGTGTAAAGAGCCTGTGAAATGTGTGATTTTTAGGGGCAGCGGCTCTCCTGTCCCGTGTTGCTGGTGGGAGCAGCAACAGAGGTTCTTTCTCTTCCTGCACAGTGTGTTCTGCACCACAGCCCCACACCCTGCCTGGGGCTCTGGCTCTGCCAGGCAGCTCCGGCTCGAGTGCGGTTCTAGAGGGGCCTGGGGGAGGAGGCTGCTCTCTTTCTGTGCCTTCCTTTGCTGAAGAGCAGCATTTCAGGGCTGGTTCAGGCTTAGAGCCATGTGGGAGCTAGAAAGCATGTGGTGGTGAGAAGGCAGTACAGCTCACTCAAGCCTCAGTCTGGACCCAGCACTGGCCATTCCCACTCCTGCAGACTTCCAACCAAAGGATAAAGTCTGTGCAGAACAGCTACAGACCTGAAGGGAAAATGGGGTCACAAATGTAGGCCAATTGCCCATGCATCACGGAACAGGAAATCTTGCAGAACAGCCTTTTTCATTTACTCATATCTCAATGTAGTTAGAATTTTTAGAAAATGTATGCATCCTCATTTGTGCTGTTGTGTAATAAAAGGATCTGTTCGTCATGGGAAGCAAACTGAACACTGTCCAGTTGTGTGGTCTTTGACAATAAATAGCACCTATACATTTTCTTGTCACTAATGATCTTTTACACGGATTATCTGGTTTTTGAGGTTTTTTTCTGTATGGTAGTGTCAAATTCTGCTAATGAATCATTTTATATTTACTTGATCCTCTTGTCCTTGAGGGGTTAGGGAAGGGAATTGAAACAAACTTTCAACAGGCAGGAACATAAAAGAAATCATTTAAATCGAGCAAACCTAATTGCTTGGAGCTTATTTTCTCCTTGATTCCAACAGTATAGGAGAGCAGAAGTTGAGCTGTGACAAGCTAATTACATAGCCAAATACAGATTTTTTTCTTGAGAATGGCTGCCCCTTTCCTCTCCTGGATCTTGTTCTTAACCAGAGGGTTTAAACTAAAACCACAGCAGTCTGTTGTTAGCTACCAGCCTGGGGTACACAGTTACTTGGGATGATTGTTAGTGAACTGTGTGCTTTATTTTTAATAAATATGGACTTTTATGAATGTAAGGCTCCGTCTCAAGATGTGGCAGTTCAGGGAAGTATCATGGGGTGTAGAATTTTCCAACACTTTGGGGAAAACAGAAATTTTACCACTTTGCCACAGGTATTGCCCATCAGTGCAAGGTGCTGAGAGGGTGGCCCTCCCTGACCATTTGCCTGGAAAGGGGCAGTGTGTTCTCTGTCCACAAGGCTGCACTGGACAGTGGAATTTAATATTGTTACATTAAACCTACTGAAGTGAATAAATGCAGGGACACTGATGTGTCTTATGGACTAGTTTTAACCTCTACCCGCAGAAAACTGCACATATAGATAAAGCTACACAGGCACAAATTAGATCTAGTCTCAGTTAGGCACAGAAAGGAGGAGGATGAAGGACAGTTGAGGACCCTCTGCTGTATATTTGGGGTTGGAATGGGCAGGGCTGAGGCAGTGTAGGACCAGTACTGAAGTCCTGGTGGAGCATGGTGGAGCACACTCCAGCTGCACGGTGCAAAACATTCCTCACTTCCAGATTTGCACTGTCGTGTTAGCGAGAAGTTAAGCTATTCTTCCTTCTCAGTGTTTGATGGCTTGTGAAAGGGTAGAAACCTCTGATCTCAGCAAGGCACTCTGCTTTCATTAGCCGTGAAGCCTGTCAAAATGGGAACTGTGCCACACTAAGCACAGCACAGGTAACCACAAAATGTTTTCTTTAAAAGTCCTGTGACTGACTGGGGTCTGAGGAGATGGCAACACTATTGCTCAGAAGGAAACAAAACCTACTGCGGTGTTGATCTGAGCTGTTAGAGCAAGTCAGAGGGGGAGAAAGACACAACAGGCCCTCCATGTGAGCAAAGACAGTCCAACATAGCTCTGCATGTGGGTGAGAGGCTCACTAATATATTTACTGGAAGAAAACCCTGGGATTGCCTTCAAATCAAGCAGATTTGGTTTTCCCCTTAGGAACACTGTATAGTTCCTGAAGAGCTCAGTAATGGAAGTTGCACTTTTGGTGGTGCATTAAAGCTGTTGTGTGTGAGAAGAGATGCTGGAACAAGGCAGACTGAGAGGTTAAGCATTCAGGAGGGGCTGTGGGGCAGAATTGGTGCCCAGAAATGTGCTTAGGTGTCCTCGTGCAGGGGCTGTGCTTCCAACTCCAGTGGGAGGTTCAGAGCATTGGAGGGATATAGGGATAGGGGGTTCCTTCTTGGGAAAGCAGGCTGGCAACAGGCCCATGGAAAAGCTGCTATTGACAACAGCTTCAAAGGCTCAGGGTGAGGATGCTACTGTACTCTAACACAGACTGAAAACCACCCTGGGCCTTGCAGGAGTGCAGAAAGAGAGAAGATGAAAGACTTTTAGAGTAGGATGTTGTCATGTAAGATAAAACAAGATAAAGTTGTAAGCAATCAGAGATCTCTGTATGTATGACTATTAAAAGACACAAGTCTAGCATTTTCCAATGATTCTGGTATTTTCTAATTATTAGAAAAATACGATTTTAATGTCATTAAAAATTCTCTTAAGCCCTCTACAAAAAAACACCCCACACTTAATTCATTGCTTATAGAAAATTGAACTCTAGCAGTTTCTTTCTTCTTTATTCAAACAGCAACTTTTTAATTAACTTATAATCAGAGGGGAGCTTTTAAAAATAAAGCCTTGTGCTACCTTCAGGAAGGAGGCATCTTTCTCAGTAGAATCTCAAAATAACTTTTAACCACAAATCTCCTGCTTCTTGTAAAAATCTTCCAGTCTAACATTCTGTCTTGCCTTTTACAGTCTTTATTGCGCTCAGCAGTGATGGAAAAGGAAATTAGAGTAAGGAAAAGTTATTTCTAAATCATAAAAAAGTCTTAAGGGAGAGCTTCAAAATACTGATTCTTCCCACACACCTCTTGTCTCACACTGTACCAGTCCCACACTCACCTTCCATTTCACTTAAGCAGACAAAGTGGCACATTTGAGAGCTTCATTTGTGCTCAAGGGCTTCTCTTCAGCTGCTGGCATGGCCTCTCTCTCACCCTCTTGCACTCTTACCAGCCTCTTGCACTAAGGAATGTCTACCTGAGTACTGAAACTTTGCAGCTGGTTCAGATGATGAGGAAATTACAGGTTACTGTTGCGATTGAGTCATTAAACCTGCTATTGATTCCACTCCTGTAGAGCTGATTTCAGAATTCTGAGGTGTAACTCATGGTTATCAGGCAGTAGCATCTCAACAGCAGAGGACACAAATCTAGTAATTACAGTGCAGCTTCTTTCATAGTTTCTCTTCAGTAATACAATTCAGTGAGGCATCACAGCACAAGCATTTTTGTTGTATTTGTATTAAATTATTTAAGAGACCACAAAAATATCACTCAAGGATATCCAAGAACCTTCTGACTGAGCTCATCAAGTAGGAATCCATCTCTTACGCTGGCACAGCTGAAGCAGGGTGGTCATCTCATAAAATCACTGGAAAAGTGTAGGAAAAATCCTATATTAGTGAAAGCTGCTTGCCTGTTTTAGTCCCAGTGAAATATTAACAGCAAGGACCCTTTGACAAGGATAGAAGCCAGCCTAAAGCCAGAGGTGGTGTGGGTCAGGTTGGTCAGACAGGTCTGCCAGCATTTGAAGCAGAGCACCTCTAGTCCTGCTGTCTACATTTGTTGTGGCACAATAGCTTTCTCTTTTCCAATTACCTTTTTGGCTTCTGGCATTGTATATTTGATACTAAGGTGGTCTGCTAGATGGTTCTTGTGATGTGTGCCTTGAGAGTCAGGACACTCTGGTGTGCTTGAGACAAATGGACAAAAGGTGCAGAGGAGCACCTCTGCCCCTACAGCTGACAGCACGTAGAAGCAAATGACCAGCTGGGCCAGGTCTCACTTCAGCATTTCAGGTAGCAGTGGTCAGAGGTGTTTTGGAAGAAACTGAGCTTGGAAATAGCAAAAGGAATATTGTGTCTGTGAAGTAATGAAAGAACAAGACTGTGATCCCAAATATTACTGGCTGAATTGTGATCCTGACTCCAAACAGACTGAGGTCAGTTGAACATGGACAGAAAGAATATTTTGGGGCAAGAAAAAGGAACATATCTGTCAGATGGTCATCTTTGTAGGAGGTTTTAGATAGAGCCAAGACTTTGTGTAGGGCCACAGAGAGCAGCAATTGGGAGCAGCAGCAAATCCTCGTGAGGGTGTCTGAGTTAGTATTTAGGTGGTGATTACTGGAACAGGCACTTAAGCTTCAGAGCAGTGAGAGCCCACTGGGGATGAGAGATAGACCAGTGCAAATTTAGATGCCTGTTAAGCCTAGCCAACAAAGAGGGAGGAAAATGTAGTGAAGCAGGACGTGGTTAATATTAGCTCACTTTGCAAAATCTCAGCAGTGGAGGCAACCAAAACATCCTGAGGAGAAAGGACCATGGGTTGCCAGTTTTCTCAAGTGAGTCCTCACAAACACATATAGCTTTCCCCTCAGTAAAGAAAATGTTTGTGCTGCACAGCACAATCATATGCTTCTAAAGTCATGGAGTAGCTTGGTTTGGAAGGGGTCTTCAGAGGTAATCTAGTCCATTCCCCTTGCAACAAACAGGGACAATGTCATGAAGAGATGAGCAAGGTGCCTGGACAGGCACAAAAAATAATCTAACTTGGAGAAAGATTAATAGATCCTTTGGGGGCTGTACTGCATCTGCCACCTGAACTATCTAGCACAGCTTTGCACGGGGTAAGGAAGATACACTGAGAGACCTGTTAAAAAGGTTAAAGTTTTGCTGCAGATGAAGAAGTTTCCTTGACAAGGTTAAGAGCCATAAGCAAGTTCCTGGTTTTCCAGGTTATATTGGGTTTGTGTGCCAATGTTTTGGTGGATGTGGGTGGGGGATGCTACAACTTCCCATGTCTGACAGACCCAATGCCAGACACTCCAAGACAGATGCATTGCTGGTCAAGGCCAAGTCTGTCAGCAATGGTGGCAGTGCCTCTGGGATAACATATTTAAGAAGTGTGGGGGAGAAAACCATCACAAGAGCAATGACAGATAAAAAAGAGAAGAACAAGAATATATGAGAGAATATAAGTGCTCTAGAGATGCTCAGGTGAAGCAATCAGTGAGTGACCTCTCCCTGCCCTTATCTCCCGAGCCTTTCATTATATTTCACCCCCCTGTTCATTTGAGGAAGACAGTGCTAGAAATGCTTTGGTGGGCACCTGGCATCCAGCCAGGGTCAACCCACCAACCATCACTGAAGCTCAAATCAGTGCCAGCATGTCTGCATAACAGCCCTGTCCCTTTGTGCTCCTGGTGTCACCAGGACAGTTACACCTGGGTAACTGGGCTAGCTGCTCTTCACTCTCCAGGCTGTTCCCCTATAGTATCATTGCAGTAGATTTAGCTGTGCTGCTTGGTTCTCTAACATACCTGCCTCACAACTTTAGCAAATTCCTATCTTTGGGCAGGCTAGATTATATTTAAGGAAGCAAACTCATCATACCTCAGGAATGGCAACTGCAGTTGCCCATTTCTTGCTCCTGTGAGGAAATGTTCAGTAATTTGCCTCCCATTACTTCTTTGATTTTGTTTTTTTCTTTTTTTTAGCCTTTTTTACCACCTCTGAAATCACAGTGGAAAAATCAATGTTATCAAAGCCCTAACCACCAGTGATTGCATGCATAAAGACCTAGAGATCAAATGATAACAGCAGCTGCCCACTCTTAGAAGGGAAATGAAAGGTTACCTGTCTGCTGCAATATGAATTCAGACAGATGTGTTAGCTGTACACAGCAGATCATCCTGTGTCAGCAACTACTTTCCCTGTCATCTGCTCGGCACAACACAGCTCTGGGCATTTCCTTTCCCTCCCAATCCACACAGAAATAAATGATTATGCTCAATGCTCTAAAGGAATCATGGTGCAACTCTTCTGTTGTGAAAGTTAAGTGCCTGAAACGTTTAAAACTTTTTTAAAGCAAAATTATTTAAACATGCTTGATTATCTCACTGATTAATATCTGACCATAGAGAGGATGTGTGATTAGGACACGACTTCCTTCCTATACCAGCCTGCACAATTGGCATCTCAGTGGTGACTGTATGAGAGCAGAAATTCCTCCTCTCCAGAAGACCTGGAATGAGATTTTCCTCCTTGCAGAGCAATCTCTTGTGGCAGATTCTCTCTGGGTAGCCTCAGATCATTGGTGTGGTTAGTGGTTACAGACTGTACTATGATATAGATGCAAAATGGGGGAGTCATTGTCTCATTGAAGTGGCCAGCCAGCACCTCCAGCTTGTCTTTGTAATCAGCAAAATCACAGCCCATGTGCTGAAAGGTACATAATGTAACTTGGTCCATGCAGCAGGAAAGAATTGTCTCTGATCTGCCAATGCAGGGACTGCATATTGTGCAGAAACAAATTTCAAATTTAGTTCTTCCATTTCATCGTCTGTGGTTTTAGTATTAAACTATTTTCAGCTCTTACTCAGGCCATGAAGCCCAGTGCTGGAGAGATAGGACTGGGGCATTCCATGGTATGGGTCTCTTGTACAAAACAGTCATATGAAGAAAATATGAATCTAAAAAGAAATCAGGTCACTGAATTCAGCACATTCAGGTTAAAGTGTAAATGCTTGGGAGTACAAAGTGATGACAGGCTCTGAGAAACTACTTTGGTAGTTATTTCAATGAGATATGAAACAGAGAGTGCATGCCTGAGTCAAGCAATAAAAAAAAGTTACCACAATGGGTATTGTTTGACTACAGGACCAAAAATATGTATCTTTATCTCATGTGTGCAACATTTCTGACATGCAAATTCACTTGTCCTCTACAGCCTAATGTAAATACCGTCAGACAATTCAGCAGAACTTTCTTGCAGGAGACCACTGACTTCAGAGAGCAGCAGTTGTTTGGAAATATTTTGCAAAATTTTGTCTTCTTTGAGGTGATATACCTAATCTAAAAAAAAAAAATACATCCACTTTAGCAAGAATACGATCTTAGGCCTTTAAATAAGGGACTGTGACTTACCTTACACATTCTTTCTTGGGATTTCAGGAACAAACATATATTTTCTAGTCTATAAAACAATTCTTTTGGGTTGACAAGATAGAAAAATAGATTACAAGTGCTGGGCATCTTCACTCCGTTTGCTATTGGCAGTACAAGGATTGTGTTATTCTGTTCATCACTGTAAGGGTTCATAACTTCTGGCATAACCTGGGGAAATGCTTTCACCAGAAATGGTTCTTAAGCCTTTTTAAGATAAGCAGTCAAAAGGGAATGTAAGAAACAGACCAAGTACAGCATAATCTGGAAGCAGCTCTTTTCTAAAGTAAAAACCCTATGATTTCAATAAACCAGATTTTTCCTTCAGAATGCCTTTAGCTATCCCAGAAACATTTTGACAAATAACTGAAGTGTGTTAATAGGAAAAGGCTGGTGTTGCGTCTCATGGGAGTTGTTGTTCCTTATGATTTCTATTCCTTTTTCTGTCTAAACTTCTGTGAGATGTTTGAGCATGGAATGACATTACTCACTGCCTACTTCATCTGTCCAAAGCTAGGAAACCTAGCCTAATTGATAAGCTGAGACTACAAAAGAGGAAAAAAACATAAATAAGCATATAATAACTCAGCAGTTCATCTTGGTGCATTTCATAAACTAGTATTTTTGCCATAAAAATTTCCTGAAAATTTTTAATTTACGACTTTGGTTTATCAACATTTTCTCCAATAGCATAAAATCTGTTGAACCAGCTTCTCTGAAGTCAGTGATTATCAACAGGAGGGTACACTTACTGCTCTTTGTGCTTCTTTCTGGAACTCAGGCCTGCTATGAGCTCCGCTGGTTCTCGGAAGTGATGCTGCAGAGAAGCAGTGTAGTGCTCTGAGTATGACTGTGCTCCTCCTTCAGAAATTCCATGTTTAGTCTGACAAGAAATAGCTTCTGAATCTTTACAATGACCTGCAAATTGTTTCCCATCAGTTTTGCTTTTTTCAGCCTCACTTCATTTTCAAGAAAAATATTGAGTGCATTGGTGGAAGAACAGTGATGGATTGTGGTACCTTAGAAATGCAGTCATAGCTTAGGCTAGAGGTGAGACCTAAGCACTGACTGTGCAGGCTCCTTCTCATGTGCTCTGTTTACAGCTGCTACCCATTTAATCCCTGAGCCCTATTTCCTCCTGTGGGAAAAACAAAATCCCTGTGGAAGCCTTTAGAAGGGCTCTGTCTTCCCTGACTGGTTTGACAGAGGTGCCAAGTGATAAAAACATTGGTGGATGCTGGTCAGTGTGGGATGGAAATGAGTCACTGACACCTCATAATGTGAGAGGAGGGCTGTGTCTGGCAAGGGGATAATGGAAGCAGATGGGAGTGAGGTAAAATGGGAACAAAACTGATCAAAGGGGAAGGAAGTGAGGGGTATTACAAAACACAATGCTGAAGATAAATTAGAAAGACAACAAGAGATGGGAATAAGAGAAATCCAGAAAAGCTGAACAAAGAAAGAGGAAGAAATAGGGAGAACAAAAAACTAAATGCAGAAATACCCAAACCAGCAAAAACGTTTGACAAGAAGTTAAAAGCTAGATGCAAACAAAAGAAGGAAATTTTGATTGAATTAATGAGAAAAAAAATATATATTGAATGTAGGATGGGCATGAAGAGAAAATTAAATAGATAATATAAACAACTTGAATGTAAATACATAACTTACATTTTATAGTCCAAAAGAATAATGAAGATTCATCTGATGGCTAGGTTTTTGAATTAGGCTGATCTAAATTTTGCTGAAGGAACATGAAATCAGGTTGGAAGAGCATAGGGGTGCATGGTGATTTTCTTTTAGAATTAAAAAAGGTGACATTTCAGAAGAAACGTGGATTCTGGAAAAACTCAGACAATGGCTTTGTTTTCCTTGTCTTGAAATATTTCCTTTCCTTAATTAATGGTGGCACAAAACTAACACATGGTGAGATTTGAAAAACCACAATTACCATATTAGCTAAGTGAGAGGAGATTTCCTTTCAGAGCTCTAACATATGAACCCACACTAGCTAACACACAGATTAACAAATAGTCGTCTTAAAAGAACAAACTCTTTCCACTTGCCACAGTGTGAAGGTGAAGCATAAAGCACCTGTAAAGAAGGCTGAACAATTGAAAGAAACTGTGTTGGAAAGGTAAGTTAGACTAGGTGCCTTGTGGTAACTTTGGAATTCACCAAACCATATTTTTTACCTTCTGAAAGATTGTTATTTATGCTGGGTATTGAATATATTACAGACTAAAAGCATAAAACACATTAAATTTATAAATCACCAGATTATGGAATACTAAGATTAGCCTGTGAAGAAACTGAATATTATCAACATATTTTTATGGGATGAGAGTCATCAAAATATGGATCAGATTTTTTATGGTAAATTAAAAGATTAATCAGAGTTTTAGCTGATCCTTTGCAAAATCTATTGCTCACCTTGTTCCATAATCTGGTGATTCATAAATTAAATGTGTCTAACCTTACAGGCTAATTCTAAAGGTAAGTTGTCTGAGAGTGATGTTGGAAGCTGTTACTAGAAGTGCTTGTCCAAATATGCATTACAATCATGATGAAGTCGCAGATAGTTTTGTAATGGAGAGGGATTTTCTACTTCTGTTACTCATTATTTTCTGGTTACATGCATGCCATGTGTTACATTTGTCTTGGTGAAATGAAGTTTGCTTTGCAAGACACAGATCCATCTCTTCACTTCTAGTTACGAGAAAGAAACACTAGAAATGCTTCAGCGCACTATCCCACAATGACACATCAGCAAATTCCATTACCAACATAATGTGATCCTACTCTGAATTTGCTGTTTTAACAGGGTTTGAGCCCTTGTTTCAAACTGTCAGAGGTTGTGAATCAAGTTGTTTTCTTCAGACAGTGTTTACAGAAAGTGAGGTCTCTGTAAACAGGATCAAGGCTTTTACCTGTAGCTGTGCAACCACAAAGAGCACATGCACCTCAGCTTATCAGGAGTAAATGTACTGTGCCTTGCAGCACTTGAGGGACAGGAGATTTCAAAATGAAGCTTGTGTTTTCTTTCTAAGAAAGTCCAGAAAGTAGCTTCCAAGCCTCATCTCAAGTTAATTAGATGATTTCCATTATTACAATTTGACATGCAAATAACAAGCTAGCAAACCAGCACAAAAATGCAGTTAAAAGAAAAGTCAAAGCCCCTTTTAGCAAAGGTTCAAAGGATGCTGAAAACCTGTGAAGTTTTAATGATGGAAATTGTTATGAATTATAAAATTGTAAATAATAGATTGAAGAGTACATCATTATTGTGATTAAGGATGTCTTGAAAGATTCACAAGGACTTTTGTCTTCACCTCCTTGTCTTTGCACACACATCTTCTTTTCTCCATGTTACTGGAATTTATAAAACAATTTTCAAGAGCTTAACTATGTTATACATTTAATCACAACCTGCTCCAGATCTGTGATGACAGGGAGTGGTTTAGTCCAGACAGCGATAACGGGGGCCAAATTAATCCTCTAGTGACTCTGCTGAAGTTATTTGAGTCACAGATAGATTTCACACTTTTTTTGCTTTGTATGCCCCAGACGGTGAAGATTGCTGTTCAGCAGTAACAATCAAGACATGTTTCCACCACATGTGCATGCACATTTGGGTAGAACATGACTCCCATTGCAGGGCTTTCAGGTATCTCTGTGTTGTTCCTTGCATATGTTACTTGGTTTTAACCGGATCCTGTGAAAATGAGCCATTGAGAAAATGATGTGTGCCTGCTTAGATGATTATTAGAACCATTATGGCATGGTGCTTTAAATGTACCAGTTCTCCTTTTGACACCAGGAAGCTTTTTTGTTCTATTCACTGAGTGTGGTCAGTGGAAAGAAGCCCCAAACTTAGACTGGTGGGGAGTCACTGCTACTGTGATATATCCAGTTTAGAAAAAAAGGTGAGTGAGCAGAACATCTGTTATCCTGCATTTCTTTAGGTCCAGTGTTCTATTAATTTAATAATATCTTAGAAACTTACATGACTGTCTGTATTTATGCCATGTGGTGTCTCTAATGAGATGCTAAACACAATTTCTAAAACAAATAAGGAGTTCAAAGAAGGGGATTTACCAGCTGTTTTTTTTCTTTCCTTTTTTTTTTCTCCTTCCTGCTAATGCAAACATCTAAGAATTGTGTTCGGAACCAAGGTCTGGAAAAGAAAAAGAAACCTTTCTACGTTTTAAAATTCAGGAGTCACTCAATACTTCCATGTCTGGTTCCAACTGTCTTTAGCAACAGATCTGAACAGCAAGACCATGAATAGCAAATGTTTGTGCCAAACAGGCAAATGCAACCACATTTTACTTATTTACCTGCGTTTACACATTTTGCAGGTCTGGACAAACATCTGGGTTGTGTGCACTTTGACATATAACAGATTACTATTTTTTTTCTTCTAGAACTGCTGCTAATCAATTTGGTAACTAATTCTTGTCTCATTTCACAGTTTTACTCTGAGCAGTCTCACTGATTTAAATGATTGGTGTTGAAACTCCTCATCTGCATGACTCTAAGTGTACCCTTTGAAAACCTGGTCAACATTCAGGACATGTTCTGAGCACAATGACAGCTAACACCCTGCTTGTTATGATTCTAATTCTAGCTTGATTATTTTTAAAATAATGTCATTACCTAGGTAGACTAGTAAGTAAATTAAAAAAATATTTGTCTCCAGCGTGTGTTTTTTCAGCGCAGCAACATTTTCCTTTACATAAAAAACAAGTTATATCTGTTACTTGTAAGGAGGAAGTGGTGGTTATTTCAATTTAAATCTGCACCTTTAACTAGTGCTGGTATTTCTTGTTTTTTAAATTAGAGTGTACCCTTGTTGAGTCAGACAAAATAGACTTTAAAAGAATCACACATCCGCTTTCCTCTGGCCTTCAGACAATTTTCAAATCGGGTAAGTACTAAACTAAAACAGGTAATCTATAATCCATGTATATGTGTGGCAAATGTATTAAACTAAAGATGTAAGTGGGTTTTGCTTACAAGGGTGAGCTATTATTAAAAGTACTTAATGACTGAATTTTTTTTTCTTCATAGAATTCTGTCTCTTTCCTCAGGTCTGTCTTTATTCATTGTGTTTTGTTTGTATAATTCAAAGAGTATATTTTCTCTTAAGATTGTGGTTTAGGCTTATGTTGAGTACTCACACACTTCTTTCATAGTGAGAAGAAATGCGATGATGTGGATGAAGTGTAAAAATATTAAGCTCAAAAATTCAAGGCTGACATATTTAATATTCAAAACATGGGTGTTTTTGAGTGCACGTGCACAGACATGTACTATCCATATGTACAATGAATATGCATGAATGTACAATTTATATGTACAATATGTACAATATGTACTATCCATATGTACAATGAATATATACCAATGTTTGGACATACCACCTCATATATATCTACGTATGGAAATTTATTTTTATATTTACCTAATACATTAATGCTAAATAAAGATGTAAACATGGAGATTATAAATTATAAAGGTGCCTACTGAAACACCGTTAGATTTAAATCGAAAAGGAAATTGTGTTTATAAGAGTTATGATTCAATTTCCTCAGCAGACAGTGCATCTTTTTAATAACTTCTGTGACTGCTGTTTCAAATTCAGAAAAGGAAGTCAGCTCAAGAGATTTAAATTAGATCTAAATCTGATCTCTGCAATTCTGATTTCAGTTTGAGTCCTTTGCTACAACTCTCATACTAACCATCTTCAGGAAGCTTCTGCTGGACAGTGGATTTAATTTTATGAATAGAGTGTAGCTGGTGGTGCCTTTTTGAATTCCTGTAGGATCAGGGAGAATATGCATCTCTCCTGTGATGAGTAGTTGTTGTTCCCCACACAATCTCTGCTGACCTCTTCTGTGAACTAAAAAGCCTTTTCTTAGTGATAATCTGAAGAGATCTCCCTTCTTAGTCCTCCTTGCAGGCTGTAGGAAATACCCATGGCTCTCTTTCTTTTAAATACCCTCACCCAATCACCTTCCTTCTGTATGTTATGTTCGTGTTCCAAAGTGGCTTTGTCTAAGTGGAATGAAGAGTGACTTTTACAGAGAAGATATGCTATCAGACTCTCTTTGTATGTTTTAGCCACGTAGGTCTTTAAAATAAAAAAAATACATGAATGGCAGACACCTAGAATGGTCTTTTCCTTGCAACAATAAAATATCAGGTTCTAAAAAATGATGACCCAGACAGATACCCCTTTAATTCTGTCCATCTGAAGAGTTACAGTAGCTGCAGCCAAGTGCAAAGAGTAACACAAACACCAAGCAAGGTCATGAGTGTGCGGCTAGATGAGACCAGAAAGTAAAGCAGCAGACAGTGACTAAAATTGTGCAAGGATGGGCTAGGGGACCACAGCCCCAGGCTAATTGCATAACTTGTCTGCTTGCCCTATACATCTCTGCAATTCTGAGAGACACCTTTAAGTTGTTTGAAATTTGCTTCAGAAGGTGTTCAAGCACTTTCAGACTGCCATATTCCTGCACCTTCTAAAAATCAGTTTTGAAAAGCCAGCAGACAAAGCGGAGAGATAGCTAAAGATTTGTTTAAAGGGCAGGAAATCCAGATAAGCTGTGATGCCTTAGCTGCATCATAGAGTTCAGGTCTTTACCCAGATGCAGCCCTCTGTCATGAGCCAGCAGGCCCACATGAGTCATCCTCATTATGTTTTTGGAGAGTGTTCTGTCCGTTCCCTCCCCCAATTTCCCCATTATATCTAGACTTCATCTGCCCCACTTTTACAAATTCTCTCTCTCTTGTTTTCAACATTAGGTAATTCCCAAACAAGAAGGTTTTGGTTTTATAGACTTAAAGCTGGTCCATGTGCTCTTTCCAGTTAGTAATACGACTAGTAAAAAGCAGACAAACTCTAGACAAAACTTCCCTTCACAGCCTTGACAAATACGGGACCTCCCGTCCCTGAAATTATTGCCTTGTTGGTAGGTGCAGATCTCAGACAGCAGCTAATGGAAAGAAGGGAAGGACTGAACTCATGCAAGGGGATGCTGAGGAATTAAATCTCCTGCCCATGACCTCCTGTGTGAGGTGGAACGAGTTATTGAAGCCCAGCTTCCAACATGTGGTCACCAATGGCATGTTCCCCATTTTATTTTTCTGTGACTTTAGACTCTGTGAGCTGCTCTGTGGTAGTCTGATCCTGTATGCAAACAGTCAATGGATTAAATCCTTTACTTAGCTGAAGTCCTTCATAATTTTGAGTACTCTTAGAAGTGATGTTGAGGGGGATACCTGTCTCTAAATGAACATCTTAAGTAGATACTTTAATGACTCAGATTCTCCCTTGTAAATAAAGGTGGTAATACTTTTTCACCACAGGGTGTTGTGCAAATAAAGTAAGCTCCTTTTGTAAAACTGTTAGGTATCACAGTGATAAAGAAAACAAAATTTTTATCGGGTGTTGTCTGAACTGCACACTGAACACTGCACTGTAAATCTGTGCACTGACCGAAGACAAAACACCAGTGCTCAGATTTACAGTGCTCAGTCTGTTCATACACTGTGTACTATCCTTAGCACTATAATAAACTATTGTTCTGTTGCTCTTCAATTACCTTGATAGTGCAATAAAAAAGGACAAATAATGTGACATTGAAAGTGCCAGAGTGGGAAGAAAGGGTAAATTGTTGCATTACTGTTATGAAGTATACTAAGGGAGTGCTCTCTATTTTTTCCATATTTCCCTCCATACACGGATTGCCATTGTCCTACAGAAGTTCTCCAAGTAAATTTAATTTATTCGAATTTCTTGTGGTGTGAGTTCAACGTGAAGTAACAGTCACATATTCTCATATATCATTTTTTAGCCTATGAATAAACATTCAATATGTAAGTCTGTGCTCTTAATAATAGTGATAAAAACTGTTCACTTTCTACAACTGCACATTTTGTAGAGATGTGTGATTTGTTAACATGCTCCAGTGATGAGACTCTGTTTTGAGTAAGTTTTGTTTCCAATTTTGTTTTTCTTCTTGTTCACACTTCTTGTGCTGGTTTCCTGATAAAAAAAAATCTTTATTTTGTTTCCAGAAATACTTGGGAAAGTATTTTGAAGTCCTTCTGAACATATTTTTCTGAGAAGTGTACTGCCAAAATGAATTTTGTAAGTACCAAATTGATAGACTATATTACTGTATCAATAAAGTGATAACTCTGTAAGGCCCAGTTCCTTGAGGCTGCAGATCCAAATTCTGTAATTTCAGGAGTGAAAATCTGAAGAGATGTTTCTGACAGCAGAGTTCACTGTCAAAGCACACCGTCTATTGGATTTTCGCTACAGGTTTGGTGTTTGTCATGCTGGTAAATGTGTCTCAGGCTAGCTATCATAAATTTCCTGTCAACTGAGTAGAGAGAAATAATCATTTTTAGGCTTGATTTAGTCAAGCTACATTAGTATGAAATGCATAACATTCTAGCAAGGCCTATTTGCCTTGTGTGATGGTACGGACTTGACCCCTAATTCAAATTCAGACTTTTACAGTGTAGAGTCTTTTGTGACAGCAGACTTGTCCTTTCTGCATAATGCATTTAAATATGAACTTCCAAAAGGATTTTTTTCCACATTGGTATTTTAAGTATGATTTTATGAAATTTCCTAGATGGCTCTTACAAGCCTTGTCTGTAGCATTAAAGGTGTTTGTAATTGGAATGTGTGGTGAGTTATCTATCATGTTTCATGTTTCATTAACATCTGTGTGTTATCTTTTTTGTGTGTTCTTTTCTACAGACAGAGCTTCATTCCACAGATTACCCCTATGATTCAGACTATGCTTCTCAAATCATGCCACCTTGTTCTAAGCTGGAAGTCAGGAACTTCACAAAAGCATTTCTGCCAGTTGCATACTCATTGATTTGTATCATTGGCCTCTTTGGTAACATCTTTGTGGTGATGACCTTTGCTTTATATGAAAGAACCAAGTCCATGACGGATGTGTACCTCTTCAACATGGCCATAGCAGACATACTGTTTGTTCTTACTCTTCCACTGTGGGCAGTGAATTACGCTGCTGATGAATGGATTTTTGGTGATTTCATTTGCAAAATGACTAGAGGTATCTATGCAATCAACTTCAGCTGTGGCATGCTGCTTTTGGCCTTTATCAGCGTGGACCGGTACATTGCTATCGTACAGGCAACAAAGTCTTTTAAACTCCGGGCAAGGGCTCTCTCACACAGTAAACTCATTTGTCTGGCTGTGTGGATATCATCAATTTTAATCTCCAGTTCCTCTTTTCTGTACAGTGAAAGTTACAGCTTCTCCATCAATGAAACCAAAGAGATTTGTGATCACAGATTTGAAGGAATATCTGAAAGCACAACGCTGAAATCACTGCTGCTGTGGCTACAAGTTGCATTTGGATTTTTTATACCTTTCATATTCATGGTTTTTTGCTACACCTTCATTGTCAAATCCTTACAACAAGCTCAGAATTCCAAAAGAAACAAAGCAATCCGTGTGATTGTATTAATTGTAGCTGTTTTCCTGGTTTGCCAGGTACCCTATAACATTGTTCTTCTCATAACAGCTGTCAACATGGGCAAGATCGACAAATCTTGTGACAGTGACAAGATAATGGCTTATGCAAAATACACCACTGAAGCCATAGCATTTTTACACTGTTGTGTGAACCCTGTGCTCTATGCATTTATTGGAGTGAAGTTCAGAAGTTATTTTGTGAAGCTAATGAAGGACCTATGGTGCAAGAGAGATAAGAAAGACAATAAACGTAGCTTAAGGATAAACTCTGATACTTATCATTCAAGACAGACTAGTGAAATTCTGACTGACAATGGATCATCTTTCACTATATAATACAATTTGAACAATGTTAGTACTGGAGGACTCTTCTCACCAAGCATCCCAAACCAATGTCACTGTGCATGTGGCAGCAAGTCCTCTGACCTTCTCTGTGCCTCTAAGGGAGATCCAATGATCTGCAACTCCTTTCAGGAGACTAATTAGGATAAAGGAGTAATACTGTCCTGTGTAAAACTGAAGCCTTATTCAATTCTCTTGACGCTCTTCTAAAGTACATTCTCTTGGAATTATAAAAAAAGTGAAGTTTACAGAGAAACCCTCATCACTGTGTAAGGAAAAATTGCATCTCATCTGTCCTACCACTGAAATATCCCCAAAATAATAAGTAAATGAATAAGGTTATGTCTAGGGTCTTTCTTACATTTATGTTGTTTCTGTTATTTACTTCCACCTGGAAATCCTACTGAAGTGTATCTCTCCAGTGTGCTTATATTGCAGACAGGTAACATTGTGACAATATTAACCCAAAGAGATGGCATTTTGAGGAGAGCACAACAAGGAATGTGAACTGACAAATGGAAAAACAAACTCAGGACTGCTGACACAGCTGGGCTGGGGTGCTTCGTCTTGTAAATCTTTGCTCAGTGCTATTCTGAACAGAGAGTGAAGCTTTGCTTGAGAGTTTCTTCTCTTTGTTTGGCACAAACAAGAATAAGGATTCAGATGCTGCAATCCAACAAAGCTGATAATCTGATGAATATATCTTTGTAAAGCGTTGTCTCTTTCTAGATGAAATTCACACCCTACTTTTTAAAAGGAAATTAACTGCATGAAACTGCAACTATTCCAACACTATTTGTTGGAATGTGATTGGTGACAAAATATGAAGCATTTCTTTGTATTTAGCTGCCACTAGCAAAGATTCCTTAGGAATGTATTTACCAGCTCAAATATGCAAATATGTAGTTTCAGAAATTACTTAGAAGTTATTATCTGAAAAAAAAAGAGAGCAGAATCTGACTTAATTCAGCCAGACTTTTTATTGAGTCAGTATTTAACTCACTATGAATATAGGAATATTTGTAATGAATGCAATTAGTTTTACCCAGCCCTGGGTGAAACACTTCAGCAAATCCTCCGTGGATCTTTTGCTCATTGAATGAGCTTTACCCCTGCTGCAGTCACTGTGGGACAGTGAGGTAGACAGAAGCAGGAGCTAAAGATCCCTTAAGGAAATCATTAATATGGCACATGGATCTAGTACTGCCTTGGCTGGTACAATCCATCCTTGCTTCCACTGCAGTGTCAGGTTTTTAAATATCAGTGCCAGATATGATAAAGAGTGCATATATTTATCATAACTGAATAGCAAATTTGAAGAATATGATAGAAAATTATGTAAATACGGATGCATGCAATTTGCTGTACATAGCCATGATGATTTTGTGGAAGAGAATTCAGCAAATAAAAAATGTAACTGAAAAGGAAAAAAATCCCCTCATATCTAAGAGTTCCTTGCTGTATGTGTTGCTGTGAAATTTTCTATCACTCTGTGCAAAATCTATCAAAATCTGAACAATCTGTCCATCAGGGGCTCCCTGAGGGATCGTGTCCCAGGGAGGGAAATGTTGGAGCCCTGGTCAGTGAGAATTTTAGACTTTCTGTGCTGACAGGCACTGACCCCCAAGAAAACACTGCTTTTGACCTGAGGCCGTGGAGAAGGCTTCGAAATTGAATGATAGAACTGGAATTATGGGTGTATAGTTTGAATAGAAGTGTGCAATATCACATGGTGGAAAACCTAGAATTTGAGTTTTTAGAATATGGCAATACATGGAAAACAAGATGAAAGTTTTAGGGTGGAGGTTTGTCTTTCTTTTTCACCTTCTTCTTTATGGGTCTGGGTGGAATTTTGTAATTGGATAAAAAAGCCCACATTGTTGGTTACTGGGTTAAAAGTAAAAATAATTTAGGTATCATTTCTTAATTGGACAGTTTATCCTTAAAAGGCCTTGTAGAGAGAGAGATATGGCTCCACTTTTAGTTTGTTAGCTTGAGGTGCTGTGGAACTCGTGGTTTGTGAGAATGTAATAGAGATAAGAATTAATAAACATCTGAGTCTGAACATTCAATCCCGTGTCTCGTGCATTTAATCCTGACCTTGGCAAAAAGAAGGTATAACACATTAGGGAAAGTGTGCCACAGCCTTCCTGAAGTGGTTCCTGGCTGAAAGAGCATCCTCCCTCGGGGCTGAGGGCAGAGAAAGAGAACAAGCAGGGTCCTGCAGAGCTGGCCCTTCCCCAGAGAGAGGGGCCAGCCTGGAGCCTCGCAGGTGGCCAGCCCCCGTAGCTGGGAGGGACCCAGGCACGCTGGAAGTGTTGGTGTGGGACAGCTGCCCCAGGCAGGAGCAGCACTGCTCTCAGCTGCTGGATTTGGAGAGGCTGAAATGCTCGCTGGAAATGACAGTGAAGTCAGAAATTGCACCCAGCTGCTCCCCAATGCACATGGGAGAGAATTCCTGCTGAGGGAAGAGGAATACAGTACACATGTGGGACTAAAGCAGCGCTCGGAATGCAATTTGTGCTGGTACCAACATCTTGCCAAAAGTCCTGCTTGAGGTGCAGCCAAAATCTTGATTGCCACGAATGAGTGCTCTGTCCCTAGGAAAGATGGGGGTGGAGAACAGGGTGGATTCCTGTGATGGCTTTACTTCTCTGGCTGCCAAGCATCTGCTAAAGCCTTTCTATCACTCCCCTCCTCAACTGGACAGAGGAGAAAATTTAATGAAAGGCTCAAGAGATAATATAAGAGCAGGGAGAGATCACTCACTGATCACTATCATGGTACTTGGAGAAGTTCATTGAATTTATCACCAGCCAAAATCAGAGTAAGGTAATGAAAAGTACAACATTCCCCCTACCTGTCCTTCTCCCCAGACATAACTTTGCTCCTGATTCTGCACCTCCTTTCCCACAGCTAGCGGGGAGATGGGAGTGGGGGTTACAGTCAGTTCAGCACATGTTGTTTCTGCCATCAGCTCCTCCTCCAGAGCAGGAGTCCTTTCCCTGCCCTAGCCTGGAGCTCCTCACACAGAAGACAGTCTTCATGAATTCCTTCAGCATGACCTCTTTCCACGGGCTGCGGTTCTTCACAAACTGCTCCAGCGTGGATCCTTTTCTATGGCTTACATTTCCTTAAGAAAAGGCTGCTCCAGCCTGGGTTCCCTGTGAGGTCACAATTCCTGCCCAGAAACCTGGTAGCATGGGCTCCTCTCTGCACGGGGCCACTGGTCCTGCCAGGAGCCTGCTCCAGTGTGGGCTCCCCACAGAGTCACAAGGTCACAGCCTCTTTTCAAGCATCCAGCCGCTCTCGTGGGGGGCTCCTCCAGGGTCTGCAGGTGGATGTCTGAGCCCCTGTGGAACTCTGAAGGCTGCAGGGAGACAGCCTGCCTCACCCTTGTCTTCCTCATGAGCTGCCAATGTATCTCTTCTCTGGTGCCTGGAGCGCCTTCTCCCCTTCCTTCTTCCCT
The DNA here is from genome assembly GCA_013398595.1 of Tychaedon coryphoeus. NCBI lineage: Eukaryota > Metazoa > Chordata > Aves > Passeriformes > Muscicapidae > Tychaedon > Tychaedon coryphoeus. Next base: position 2,686,986 of record WBND01000017.1, on the reverse strand, counting down.
GCCCCTGGTGTCTGCAGTGTTGGTTCTCTCACATATTATCACTCCTGTCTTCTCTGTCTGCAATCACTTCTGTACCAATATTTTTTTTTCCCTATTGAGCATTATTATCGTGGCAGAAGGGCTCAGCCTTGGCCAGAAGTGGGTCCTTCTTGGAGGAGCTGGCTGACATTGGCTCTGTTGGATGTGGGAGAAGCTTCCAGCAGCTTCTCAGAGTAGCATTCACCCTGAAAGCTCCCACACTACCAAAACCTGACTGTACAAACTCCATACATCTCCCAAGGGGCTGCTGTGCAGGGACAACCACAGCTCCAGCCAGTGGGATGCTGGCTTTCTTTACACACACTTTGAGGGTAACTACAGGGTGGAAGAGTGGGTAGATAGCAATTTAATTTAGATGTAATACCTTCTTGACATTTTTTGTGAAATCTACCATATGGTAAAAGAAAGAGATCAGTTCAGAGCAAAAGCAGTGGAAGAGAAGGATTGCTCTGCTCAGTGTCCAGAAGGACATGGCCATAGTGACAGGCTGGACAGTGGATGGGGCTGATGGGCCCTCAGATATTCCATCATTCCTTTGGTGGCCATGTCAGCAGAACCAGCTCATGATTTGGGGCTGATATTGGTAGTTCAGGGCATGAAAAGAGCACAGATTTAGAGGAGCCTGGGAACTTGATGTTCCTTTTAATGCTTATAGAGCAACATTTCAAAGCTTACTATATATACTGCATTTTATGATTGTTTTCTCCTTGTTGTGGTAGCTGTGTGTGACAAGCATATGGTAAGATTTTCTGTTTTGTTGCAGGTGTTCCATCTGGGATTTTTGGAAAGACAAGACTTGGTTTTGCACAGGTTCTTGTTTCCCACCACATTTAAAGAGAGGAGGACATGTGCAGTGCTGCACCATGTCTTACACAGAGAAGATGTGGATGATAAGCTTCGAGAAGTTGATTTGTATCTTCCTCCAGCTGGGGTCTGGGGCTGGGTTGTGGTATTGGCAGCATGTACAAGGTTCCATTCTACTTTGAAAGGGTCCACAGTGGCCCTGCTTTATGCTTCCTGTTCTAGCAGTCCAGAAGGATGTAAGCCATCAGTGCACACTGCTAAATAAGGGCATAATACCTCAGTGCAGACAGTCTAAAGCTAAATCTGTTTTCTGATGTGTATGATCATGAAAATGGACCTGATTTGCTATTCTTCTCCCACAATAAATGACAACTTTCTTCACGGAGTGAAATCTAAATTTCATGTGGTGTCTCTTCTATTTATACATTCCATTTCTTAGAAGAGTGATCACCAAAAACTGGTGAGCCTGCAAGAGAGCCAAAGTGCATAGATAAGATCAAAGCCATCTGGGCCTTGCTTCAAAAGGCAAAGGAAAGAAAATTACACACCAAGGTAGATAGCATTTGGTGATAATGAGTGGAAACCAAAGGGAAACTTGAAAAAACAGCTAGAGAAGAACATCTTGCTATGGAAGGTTATTAATGATGGTGAAGTACATAACAGATATAACTCTGCTTTGAATCTTTGTAGGGCAATCCTGTTATTTATTGAGGAAATTCTGGGGAAATTTTCTTGCTGCAGAAATAGCAAGAGATGGCACTTGAAGATTTAAAAGTTTGGACACAATTGAAAAAAAGAGTTTCAGATTAAGTGAAAATGATAACAGTTTCAAATTGTCAAAACAATTTGTCTCATGAAGCACCTAAAATATTTTGACATTTCTGGTTAGTTTACAGATACTATAATGAATGCCAAGGAAGTGATTTCATAAAACCACTGAAAGCAGTTCCTAATCTATTTTATGCTGCTGCCAAGTAATCAGGGTATTCCCTCCAGCCACCATCCTCTGTCACCCCTTGTGAGTTAAGGGCTCATAGCCTCTTTGAAATAATCCATGCAAAGTGCAGTAAAGAAAAAGGGTGACAAATTTGCCTTCAAATTTTCCTGCACGAGTAGATCTTATTTCTCTTCTGCATGTCCCTCAGGCTGAAGAGGAAATTAGATGGCACCTCCTCTACTGTGGATGTATGACACAAGGCCTGGTGGTAATGGTGTGACCACTGAGCAGAGTGCTGTTCTCTCAGCCTCTCGGAGCACGGCTCAGTTCCTTTTATGATGAGTTCCTTAAAACAATTTCTTCATTTTTGCTTGAATGAACTCCATTGCCTAACCTGAGTGGAAAAGGGTCTAAGTTTTATTTACTTTAGAAAACAAACCCACTAATTAAATATCTCTTTTGGAGGTAAAAATTCTTATCGACCAAGCCAGGGCTGCTTTCCCCACAAACTGAAAACCCCATTGCCTATACCAATTTCTAGCTGATATCCACAGTCAGTTTTCTTTGAATTGATGATATCATGTCACCCAACTGTAAATAGTGATGCACCATTCATTTCTAATGAAATCTTCATGTTTCATTTACATTTATTGCCTTTGTGTTATAAATATGTATTTAATTATTGCATTATTAATTTGGCCTATAGATATGAGGCTCAGCCAAACAAATCAAATTAATATTCTTCTAGCAAAAGTTTTTGGAGCTCTTATTTAATTTTAGTGTAGCTTTATCATTCCCACACTTTTATTTTAGTCAATACAAATCTATGTAATAATATGTATAATATGTATTTAATGTATTTATTCTGCAACAACTGCAATTAATTTATAAATTCGTGATTCACTGAGGATTAGGGAAGTAGAGAACAACAGATTCTTCCACAAGAAGCAGTGGCTGAACACTGAAATAAAAGTTTTTTTAAAATAGAAAATATGTGATCTAAATTTATTCTAACCACAGTTAGTTGCACAGTTAGATGCTTCAGGACAAAATACGATAGCATTATTTCTGAAGAATTTGTACTTAGTCCTATCTAGTGGTTAGGAATGAGAAAGTAAAAAGTATCTGATTATCAGAAAATTGGTGATTTTTTCATTTGTTTCTTATCCTGTATTAGATCTTCCAGATACTGTTTTTATTGTGATTTCTGGTCCCATTTCTGAAAAATTTTACAGAAATATGGAGCCATTAAAGTAACTACTACTGGAACTCTAACTGCCATTCTTGATTTTCTTTGCTCATCTTTTTGGTACTCAGACTTAAACCTATGGATTTCTTGTAGGTATCAGACCAAGTTCTGCTTCTAGTCCACGTAAGTTTTTAGGGTTTTTTTTGCTAGTAACAAGAATGTTTTTATAAAAACAATTTCTAGGTACAGTATTCAATTACAGAAATACAGAACGGAAGAGAAAAAATAATACTAAGACAAGAAAATGTATTGTTGGCTAGAATGCATGAATTATGTGTGTTTATGGTTTATAGATTGATTTCTAAGAGAGACTTATGATTGTTAAAAGAGTCTTATGGATGTATTTCAGGTGAATTATAATGTATTTTGACAATCTTTCTCATAAGATTATAATAGAAAATTATAATAGCTTTGTATTTATTTTTCTGATTCAGACTCAAACTGGATTTGGCTCATAACAACAGTGGTAAAAATAGTACTGTGCTCAGAAGCTTTTCTCAGTCTGTGGTATTTTCAGACCAGTGGATATATATGTCAGGTTTACTTTTCAAAAACATCTGCTGATAAGAAAGAACAATATCAGCAGACATACTAATAGTGTGAACAGAGATCTAAGAACCTGGTGTACTTTTTAAGTTGGAGTTAATTTGGCATGAACACAGCATTTGTTATTGAAAGTATTTGTGTTCTGGAATTTTCATAAAAACAGGGGGTTTTTAACAGGTTTGTCAATGCAGGAAACATTTTCTACTTTGTTTTCTTTGACCTCTTGTTCTTGTTTTAGGCTGCATGAGGCAGTATTCATTACAAATTTTTTCTAATTGCTGTTGCACTCTCTAAACAACTTTCATGCAAAGTTTTCTATAAATATCTGTTGATTTGTAATTTGACTTTAAAACATGTCGCTGAAGGAAGACATGGAGATCATGGCTTTAAGGTGGCTTTATTGCTTGAACTAGAAGATTTAACTCCTGTTCACTTTTCCTGATCTTTCTTTTTGTTTTCATAAAGGTACCAATTGATTTTTTGTACTAATGATACAACTGCAGAAACTCATCAACCTCACGCAGATAAGCATAAGCATTGTGTGAAAAGTATGTTAGGCTGAGGTTCTAAAATACCTTTACCTAGTTAAGGACCAAGGGTCCAGCTGTCAAAATAATACTGCTCATGGAAACCCACCTTGCAAAGGAAGTAAGGGTCAGTGGGAAGTGGCAGAAAGTCAGTTTTGTTGCTGTGAGCTGTACCCACATTATTGCTGCTGTTGTCTGCTATGGCCAGCGTAGGTGCACAGGCAAAGCATTCTTCTTGGGAACTTCACTCAAGGTGAGCTTCACTCAACATGGAAAAGTGGATGCCATGGTATAAAACAGCAGAATCAATTATGTGATATCACCCAGTTCAGAAACAGAAAAGTGCCCCAATTTAAAAACTGTCTGCAAATCTTTGTTGCTGTCTTCTGGACTCAAGTGTGGATACTTGGATGTATTTGGAACAATTTGGGCTTTTTAGACTCAAACTCTTCCCAAACTCAGGATTCATTTTGAGTTTAGTAGCCTGTAGGATATACAAAAGTGCCAATGTTACTTGAGTATAGACTTTTGAAATTTCACATCTAACATCATAACTTGTTGTGAGACACTGCTACTTTCCTAAGAATTTCTTCAGAGAGCACGTTTCTTTTAGGCCTGGAATTATTTTCATTATTTCATTTTTAAAAATAATCTGTGTGCTTCAATTTTAGTTTATTTGCACACTCAGACCGGTGCAACATTTCCCTCTGGTGGTTACAACACACACCAAGTGTCTGTAAGTGTAATGGCATATCTCTACTATCTTGGGGTTTTGTCATTTTACATTGAAAGGATGCACATGTACATCAGACCTTAAATACATGTAATTACTTTGTAGATGTAATCAAAGTTTCTTTACAGCTTGAAAAAAGAGAATCATATCACAGATCACAATGTATTTTACTTTTTCCCCAAGTCAGATTTTTTTTCATTGTGGTCTGGAGCTGTCTTCGTGTAACAGAGGATCTGTCCCCAGTTGTATCAGCACACATTACCAGTTACTTCAGCTTTCCCCATCAGCTGGGAGAGTATTGTCCAGTTAGCAGAAATTTTTTTTCCTCATAGCAGATAGTAGTGTCTCTAGAGAGTTAAATCTCTATCCTTTTTTCACTTTACTTGTAAATTTCTGTTCTGAGACACAGCAACATATAATAAAACCAACAAAACTTCACAGCTCCATTTCAGGCTCATTTACTGGGAGCTGTTTGGTGAGTTCCTCTTCTGTTTGGGATTAATTTATAGAAATGAACAGTAGGGCAGGAAGTTTGAAATCCATCCTCAAGCTGCTTTTAATTACTATTCTCTTTGGGGGTTAAATTATTACAGAGTCACAGAACGGGTAAGGATGGAAGGGACCACCATGAGTCAGCTGGTCCAACCTCCCTTCTTATACTCAGTTAACAATGCTTGCTTGTTTTGTCTTAGGGAGTTGCTTGTTTTGCTGCACTGGCCAATAGGTAAATAGATCCTCTTTCCACCCAGAAAATTCCTCATAAACTTTATTGCCAGGGATTAAGTAGAACTATTGAAAAGAATTGCACTCAACTTGTGGCAGCCCACTACAGAGGCAAATGTCTCTATACATAGAGCTTTCTCTCCAGATTTATTTGTACAGGGTACTGATGGCTTCTTCATAAATTCTGTGTAACTAAGAAGTATATTTATGTATATTTTTATATATGTATTTATATATTATGTATATGTTTATAGACTTCTCTAGTGCTTCCTAATTTGTGAACTTCCAGGTCTCATTTTCATCCAGCTTTTATCTTCCTAAATTTTTTTTTGTCAGAGATCCTAAGCATCCTACTGCCTCATATTTATTTGATTTGCAGATCACTTTAGGATCACTTCCTCTGCTAGACAGCCCCTGAATAACTGTACAGCAGGGTAGACTTTCAGGTAGTTTGTGACTGAGTTTTCCTCCCATTATATTTGCACTCATTATATTTCCTTCTTGAATATGAAAGTATTTGGATACCAGAGGATTGCTAACATCTCAACATGTTAGTCCCATGGATATTGGGGATGTGGCAGCTTAGCCACTGCTCCACTCTGGAAAAAAGTTGGTATCAGAAGCTTGGAAAAGAAATAGATAGTGAGAGAAACGTAGCACATGTATCTAACAGGAGACCAGAGGAAAAAATGTAGGTTTTTCTTTTTCATTTCCAGAGAAACCTTTTCTAGGACATGCTGACTTCTTTAGCTTCATGCAATTTGGGACATTTTCAGAATGCTGATCGTATTTAACAGGTAGCTAAACCATCCTACAGTTAATGGGGGCATGGTGTTGAAATGAGGAAAAAAGAAGTTCCAAACCAAACTGTTTTGGGAGTTTGCACTGTCACAATAATTCTGTTGTGGTGAAACTTGACTGGGCAGCATGCAAGGCAGCAGAAATCTCTCCATGGAAGCTTTTACAGAGGCCAAGATAAATGATATGTAATTCAAGCACCCTGGAGTATTCTAAATGGTAGACAGTAAGTGAGCTGTGCTTAAATGAGAGTAGCTCATGACAACTAAATTATTACACTGCATTGTGGATACTGTTACTAAGTTGTTAGTAGTGTACATTCAAAACTAGTAAACAAATCACAGTAACAATTTACTGATTCAGGAAGAGCAAGCCCTCAAACTGTGCTGTTGCACAGGGGAAGTCATGAGCTCAGTCTGAAACTGCTTATCCAAAAAGCCAGAAGGAAGTACCATAACGCTGAGTTTGGAGGTCACACCATTGTTACATGCTTGGGCAGGCTTTTTAGGGCAGACAGCCATCCAGGCTGCCAGCAGCTGAGTGAAAAGGAGGGATTTTTTAAAAACAAAGAGAAAAATGAGTCAGCATAGACTCATTTGTGTCTGCTTCTAAAGACTCCAGCTTGCTAGTTAAGCGTCTGACAGCATCCTGCCAGGAGGGGACCTGCCATCCACTTGGAGAAAGAATAAAAATGTTAGAAACAGCACTATTAAGGCTCTCACACTTTGCAGAAAAACATTGCAGCAGGTCAAGTTCAGCCAAGCTGCCCTTGGCTTGGAGTGAGGAACAGTGTCACTCTCTGCACAGGAAGGGCTCCAGTGCTGCTCCTCTTGACTTCAGTGGCATGATGGATGTTCCAGCAGAAAATATTGAGACAAATAATATGTATTGTTTAATTATATACAATATAATTACATCCTAAATTTAATTAATTCTAGGAACCATCTGGAACTCTGTTTTGTTTAGTAGATACCAGTGTTGCTTTTTGCTTAAATCACTATGAGGTGTGAAGTGTTAGACATTGGGCTGATATCACTGGTAACTCTGTTTTTCTCTATAAAAGTAGTTGGCTAGCTAACTATTTTTGGAAATTATGCAGTAGTATTAAAAGAAAATATTTATTGGGATTTTTGTATTTGTGCATGGTATTTTTCATTGTGTCAGTTTAGACATGTCCCATAGCATACATAAGCTAATACAAATTAATGCCAGAATTCATCTGTTTTATGTTTTTGTTGGGTTTTATATTGTATAGAATCGTAGAATGGGTTGGGCTGGAAGGGACCTTAAAGTTCTAAACCTCCTGCCATGGGCTGAGATGCCACCCACTAAATCGGGTTATTCAAATTCACATCCAACCTGGCCCTGAACACTTCCAGGGATGGAGCATCCAAAGCTTCTGTGGGCAACCTGTCTCAGCCACTCACCAAGCTTAAGAGTGAATTATTTCTTCCTAATATCTAATCTAAACGTTTTAATGTTTTTATCTCAAGGTAAATTCCCCTTGTCCTATCACTATGTGCCCATGTCCCTCTCCAGCTCTCACACAGGTTCCTTTAAGGTACTGGAAGGCTGCTCTAAGGTCTCGTCTGGGAGCCTTCTCCAGGCTGAACAGCTCCACCCCTGTCAGTCTGCCTTCACAGCAGAGGTGCTCCAGCCTTGTAATCATCTTTTTGGCCCTTCTTTGGACTTGACCCAACAGTCCATGTATTATTTTCATGTTTACTGAAGGCAAATATAACCCGTGAAGCTGCTGCATACTTATTTGCATAAGTAGATAAAATAAAATAAAATGAATTTTGTTCTGAGGTTCTATGATATTCAACACAGAAGGATCAGGATCTGTGCCTGGATTGTCAGATATCAGAGCAGAGAAGATGAAGAATGATAAATCATTCACCAGATTTTGGAGAATGCAGTGAGTGCGGGAGAAGTCCAGCACTTCAATGCTTGTTGAATATTTTATATTCTGTGCTACTTAAAAGAAAATTGTCACCACTGATTTGTGTCTCTTTGTTCTGTTTATCTACATGCTTTAATTTTATGGCTGCCACTTCATGGTTAGTAATATGATTTTTAAAAACAAAAGAACAATTTAGAAATCATAACTTCTCACTGCTATCTCCAGTAGGGAGAAACTTGTGCAACTGCTTCAGGGTTTAGGAAAATTCTTCTCCCAAAAGTTCTTCAGAGAATGGAGTGGGGAGGGGATTCCCCTGGGTGCCCCTGTCACTGACAGCTCTTTTGCAGGGCTATGAGTCTGGCTGTGAGGCTTCTACTGAGGTCTGCAGGCCTTGATACATGTGGTTAACTTCCTAATGCTGGTTTGGGGGACCTGATTAAAACTGTTAGGACTTTAAATTAGATTTATTTTTTTTTTATTTTTTTTTTTCAGGGGAATTTGTGAGGTTTTAGCAGTGTTAAAAGATCAAGCATGCATAGACACACTGACTTTTTTAACACTTCCAGTTAACACATCAAATGATTTAAAATTACCAGGGTGGAAGCCTGTGAAAATGTAAAGCATTTTACTTCTCTACTTTGTTTAATACCTATTAGGCAACTGTCTGAGATAAAACATGTTGCTCTTTGTGATAATTTTTAAATGAAAAAAAAAGTCTGCTAAAGCAGAGATTCCCCACAAACACTTCATGACATCAACAGCTTGTACCACTATTCCTTGCTTGCTCCTGCTGGCTGCCAAGGTAGTGGTGCAAAGATACTTCTGCCTCACAGAGAGCAGTTTTGACTAATTTGGCCATATTTGCTGAGGAACTACTGTGTTGCCAGGAGCAGAAGTGGCTTCATGGTAATTTTGACTGAGGTGCAGACCAGGAAGAACTGCAGGGGTCAGGGCTTTAGGTGAGAACTTATGTTTATTAAAAAATTCCCTGACAACCAGCAACCATGGGAAAGCAAATATTGAATAGGCTCATCATAGAGCTGGTTCTCATGTTCAGTTTCTCATACAAACTAAAGTCAGCTACCAGCCTAGGCAGTTACCAGCCTAAACAATTTCTTAGGTATGAAACTTCATGTGTTAAGAGCACATCCCCTGCTTTCCTGAACTTAAAGTACATTAAATGGGTGAAGAAGGTAAATTATGATGAATGGTTACTGGAATTTCTTTTATTTTTCTGGAATAAAAGCTGACAGTGTCACATTTGCCACTCAGACACCTCCCTATCAATGCCAAGGTTGGAATATATTTTCCTTGATGTCAAGAAAGTTTCCTCACAAAATCTGGTTCTTCATAATGCCTTAATTGAGGTGCCTAAAGCAAAGTATTTATTGAGAGAGACTCTTGGCAAATGTTCCATCTTTCCAGATCCCACCATTCTTAGTCTTGAGATTGCATTTCCTTTATTTATACTTTGGAGAAAGCATGACCAGGACATGGAGCCTCCATGCACCTGGTACAAAATGTGATGCCAGTGGGACAAGCCATCAACAGGCTTTGTATTTGTATTTTTTTACAGACCATAACCTTTATGCTGGCAGCTGACTACTGCTCACCATTGGAACTTGGAGACTATGAACAGTTCTGTGTTTTTTGGGGGGGCATGAGTTGTTTCCTATACTTCAAAAAAAGTAAAAACACCCAAAACAAAGAAAACATCAAAATCCCCCCCAAAATCACAACCAACTTGCATATAGTGTTGCACTCAGAAAAATCACCAGTTGGAACTTTTAGCTCCAGTTGAATTTGATCTGTAGAAGCAAATTGTCATATCCTAGGACACAACCAATACTCCTCTTGACAGCAGAGAAATGGGAAGACTCAGGGATTTGGTGTTCCACAGCAGACTGTCAGTGATCTGACAAGCAGGGTACCATCTTCCAGTTTAACTGAGAAGGTTGTATCTTCTTTATACTCAGGTTGGGTTGACAATATGAGTGAGTCCTCCAGCAAGAGCTGTTCACTTTCATTTCATTCAGAACCTAGTGGTCTGCTTCTCATAAGATAGCAAACAATACTGTGCCTAAGTTGCATTTTTGAAAGAAACTCTTATGTTTCCAAAACTGTTGAATTTATTACTTAGCATGTAACTATGCTGGCAGTTCTCAATCCTTTCTCCACTGGAGGTCTAGGATCATTTTAGCATTTTTTTTATTTTAAGGAAGAGTGTTGTACTTTATATATAGGAGCAGAAAATTTGTTATTCCTTGGTTGTTGGAAAAGTAATAATGTAAGTAATGCTGCAGCTGAAGATAATTTCTTGTGAGTCCTGAGAGTCTGCCATTTCTGCTCTCAGATGATGTAAATCAAGACATTAAGTTTAATGACCAGAATGTATCCCGTAAACTGTCAATATTATATAAACTGTCAATAAGCTGGTAATAAACTGTAAACTGTAAACTGGTCATAAAACCAGATACTGGGACTTAGGCATTCTTTGTTCTTGGTGCCTTCCAACATTTGATTGTGTGAGTTACTTGAACTCTTCCTAAAGAGTCTGGTGAAGAAAAAGTGACCTCAGGCTTTGCTTTCTTACATGGTGCTGTGGAATAATACCAGAAAGAGAGACAGCAGAGTGAAAAGAATACTTACAGGTAGACTGCTGGGAAGTTCCTGGCACAGCAGCAACATGAAAGTGTCTCTACGCAGCAATTTTTAGCTCTGGGACAGAGCTCGTAATTTACAATAAAGAAATAAAAGGGAAAAAAAGACCTATCACTTGTGCTACTGATCTCTGGTAGTTCTTCTCAGTGGACAGGACAGGAGAAACAAACAACTTAAAGAAGGAGTCAAATAGATATGAACTGGGAAACTCAGAAAATCAAAACGAGTTGGATAGGTGTGTACCTGTGGGGAAGCAAAGGGAAGTGCCTGGCCTGTGGAAATAGTGACAGCAATTTAGTCAGACAGAATCATTTTTCTATCCTCTCATCCCTGTTTTCAAACCATGCTTATATTTCCTGCTACTTGCAGCTCTGGTGTGTGGATATCAACTTTTGAAAACTCCTTTTCATCAATGGCGATGGTAACTTCCATTTATCATGTAGTTCAGCAATAAAATGTTGAATCTTGGAACATTTTTAAGTTTTAGAGTGAAGCTTGATGTGATAGTATCATCTCCTCTGATGCTGTTCTAGCACCTTCTTGGTGTGAAACACAGGTGGACTTCTCTCAATTTTGTGCTATAGCTTCTGTGGAAAAGAAATCCCAGAGACCAAAAGAAAATGCTGGCTGATGTGAGCTGAGTAGCCAAATCTGGAAAAGTGCATACTGCCTGCACAGTGCCAGGTACATCTTGAGTTCTAACATGGCAAAAAAGCTTTAAATATAAGTGGCAAAATCTTTTATTAAAAGTAATACAGACTTTAAGAGACATGTACCCCCAAAGCTCAGATATGGTGATTCTTTCTGGTTAAAAACCATGCAGAAGTGTAGACTGATGCTATATCTTCCTGCTATTTTCAGACTCCAGGGCAGCAGGACCAGCTGATGAAACAGCAGATGGAACAGCTGCAAAGGCTGAACAGCAGAAAATCATCTCACTTTATAACCCAGGTACTCAGGGAATCTCTCCTGACAGTGGCACCTGCACCTGCTGCTACTTGTACTCCAGCAGTGAAATGCAGCAGTTCCTTAAAGAAAGGGAAGGTTTGAGAGCTGTTTTCAGTGGCTGGAGGCTCCTTCTCTGGCAGCTGGACTAAAACATTCACTTCTTTATGCATATTGCATACAAGCTGCAAACCCCTGAAAAATCTTATTTCCTCTTCTGTGTGCTAAAATTTCAGGAGAACCTTTAAATTTAATAACAGACTTCCTGTATAGACTTTTATTGAAGTAATCTTGAACAGTAGTACAGAAAATTATAGTGTAGTGGTAAAAAACTACAGAGAAGCTAAAATGCCTTTCTGCTTGTTGAGGTTAGGTCACAGGACAGAAAAGATTAATGGTATAAAGAAAGAAAATAAAAAGCAAGCATAATTCATAAAGGTTTTTTTTCTTTTTTCCTGGAAGTAGTGAGCCTGGACTTTGATCCCTATGCAGAACTGTTTATGTTTTTTCCACTGGTAAGTTTTCTAACAGAATGCGTAACCAGCCATCCAGAGCTGAAAGGAAAACCTTCCCCACTTTTTCATTAATGTATGCCTCAGAAATATTTTAAGATATGTAACATTTACCTGCTAGTGGACTTGAGGAGTATTAGGGTAAACGGCGATTTTTCACATGCTCAGGAGTACCTTGTAAGTTCTCTTTTAAAATAATTTTTGTTACAACTGATGATTGCAGCAAGCAGGCTTTACAATTTAAATAAAATAACAGATTTTGATTACTTAATTCTGAACATACAAAGCACCAGGAAACATGAAAGCAACATTGTTTTCATGTCATAGCTTAGTCGGAGATTTCTAGTTCAATGCAAAAAAACTTGTCTTAACCTTCTCTAATTTTTCTTCTCTGGTGATTATTTTTAGGCTTTTCTGTTTCTCCTGGGATTCCTTCTCACCTAGCAGCCATGAAAGCCCTTCCATGCTTTCCAGCTACTTTAGTTCCTGTCCAGTTTCCATCACAAAATTGTTCCCAAGCTGAGAGTCTGGAATTCTCACAGACAATGAGCTCTGCTTGGCAAAGCAGATCCCTGGAGCTAATGCCAAATGAGAGCAGCTCAGAAATCTCCGGAGAACACATGCAGCTTTTCAGATTCAGGTGGGCATAAAGTGCTGGAAAGGAAATCTGAACCTAAGTCTACTGTGCAACTCCTGTGAATTTTTGCCTTTGCTAGTGATTCTAACTGATTTTATTGCAGGTCAGGGAAGGTGTTTTCTTTTTATGGTGGCTTGTAATAAAAGCTTTTAAAAATTAGTAAACTTGATTTTTTTTACTTCTCGGATCACAGTCATCCTGCCCCTTATACTGAGAGAAGCTGCACCTTGTAGATAAAAATGGAGAAGTCATTAAGTTGGAAAAGCTGAGTTATATGAAGTAGAGAATATGTTGTATTTAAGGAGAAAAGCATAAGTAGGATGTGGCTATAGCTTCCAAAGGTGTGAGAATATGTTTCTCTAGCTAAGAAGGCCTGCTCTCTGTCAGCAATCTTGGTTTTTCTCACACTGATATATAGTAGCATCACAAAGAGTTAAAACAATGTAAGCTGCTACTTGGCATCTTCTCTTGGCTACACTTTGCCAGCCTTGTCTTCTGTGGGAAAATACCAAAGGGTAAGAAAGAATAAAAGAGCAATTTGCAAGAAATCAAAAGCTGGTTTCAAAATGGGGGGAAGAGGAGCAAAAAGAAGTGGGAATAAGCATCTTAAAAGGGAAGAGAATATAAATGTAATCCAGACATGTATCCTGTATTCCTTTGAACTTCTCTAGTGACTGTGATACTGTGAGCCACTCCCATAGTACAATTGAAACTTTAATTTCATATTCTTCAAGCTAGCTCAGGACAGGTACTCTCACTGAAAGAGTCTGGTCTCCTTCTTGTCCCTGGAGCCATTATTTTCTTGCTGGCTTACACTGAACAGGAATCCATTGCCCAGTGAAGTGCACAGTAGAGCTTCAGAAATGCCTCTGACAGTACAAATGAGGGGGATTTGGAGGTAGTCTGTGGGTGGATGAACCACAGAATCACAGAATGACAGAAACACAGAACTGTTAGGGTTGAACCCCCTGCCAAGGCAGAGTCACTTCAAGCAGGTGACACAGGAACTCATCCAGGTGGCTTTTGAATATCTCCAGAGAGGGAGACCCCACAGCCTCCCTGGGCAGCCTGTTCCAGTGCTCTGCCATGCTTAGTCTGAAGAAGTGTTAAGGTGGAACTTCTTGTGTTTATGCCCATTACTCCCTGTCCTGACTCTGGGTACCACGGAAGAGAGTCTGGCACTCCTCTTGATACCTGCCTTTGAGATGCTAGAATTTATTGATGAGACCCCCTCTCAGCCTTCTCCAGATGAAACAGGATCAGCTCCTGCAATCCCTCCTCATAAGAGAGATACTCCAGACCCCTCATGTCCTTCATGACCGCCCTACTGCACCCTCACCAGTCAATCCTTGTCTTTCTTAAACTGTGGAGACCAGAATTGAGCACAATACCCCAGATGTGGCCTCACTAGGGCTGAGTAGTGAGCTGAATCTGCTGACCACACTGTTCCCAATGCACCCCAGGATCTCATCGCCCTCCTGGCCACAAGGGCACTTCTGGCTCATGGTCAGCTTGCCATCCAGCAATGACTTGTCATCCACCTGTCATCCCAGCAGAGCTGCTCTCTAGGACATCAGTTCCCAGCCTGTGCTGGTACTTGGGAACATTCCTCCCCAGGTGCAGGACCCTGCCCTTGTCCTTGCTAAACCCCATTAGGATTCTCTCCATCCAGCTCTCCAGCCTACCAAGGTCCCACTGCCTGGCAGCACAGCCTTCATGTGGATCAGCCATTCCCCCCAGTTTTGAGTCATCAGCAAACTTGCTTAGGGTGCTTCCTATCCCTGCATCCAGGTTGCTGATAAATAAGTTGAATAAGACAGGACAGCAGGAATCTGGACAGGGGGAGGTATCACTGCTTTTTATTGACAGTAGTGCTGACTTCAACCTGCCTCGTGTGTAAAACTAAGGCTTGAAAGTGCAGAGGCCTTATAATATCAGGGTAACTTCCAGCTGGATCTGGTCAGTGAATTGCCTTTGAAATATGCTAGTTTGAATTTGTACTTGAGGACTGGGAGAGCTGACACTTCTCTGACTGTAGTGATGTGTCTGTGTTTTTATTGCTGGAAACACAAATATGAGCATAACAACAGCTTGCTCAACATTTAATATTCTTATTTAAAGAGATAAGCACTGAGCCATTGCTTCAGTCTGCAGAGCGCCTCACAAAAAACCTTTCCAGACAAGATGCTCAAAATGAGAACAGAAAAGAAAAGAAAGGTGAATTACACAGCTGTTTGGACAGATTGCTCTTGCCTTGCTCTGGGAAGCACTAGTTGAAAATTAAAAGAGCTTGGGCACCTCTCCTATTAAAACATGCCCCACATGTGAGATCTGTGAGAAGGGACACGTGGGTTCTGCATCTCTTGCTGCTGTCAACCTACTGTGCCCCCTCTGCCTCCTCAGCCACATTCTGGTGCAGGGCAGGCAGGAAGGTTGAAGAAACAGAACTGCTTGTCTGCTGTGGGACTGGAGGTGTTTGGAGATATTTAGCTGTGCCAAGGCAAATTTTTATATGCCTATATAATGAACAGGGCAGTGAAGTAACCCTTGTTAAATTCTCTGGAAAGAGGAGAAGGGTAATGTTCAACTTGGATCACTTTTCTGATCTGGTTCATCACTACACTGCAAAAGGACACTGTGGGGGTGCTCACAATGGGCAAGAATGGTTGGGCTGGCACTGGTGATAGAAAAAATGCTCAGAATTGATATCTTTCCTCAACAGATGCAGAGAGAAGCAGCAGGTGTTTGGCACACTGAGCCTTCCATCAAGGATAAAAAAAGAAGCAGCAAACTTCTAGGAAAGCACAGACTGAGAGCAAATGTCATGAGAATTTTTGTGTGTTAACCTTATGGGAGTCGGGCAGAGAAGAAAGACAGGGACCTCCAGAACAGAAGGCTGGGAAGATGTTTCAGGACCATATCCATGTCTGGGCAAGGGGCCCTGTCCATGTATGCATTTTTGGATCACCACTGAGCTTCTGAAGTCTGTCTCCCAGTCACCCCAACTTGCTGTGCTTTGGTTCACATTGTGGTGTTATCATAAGCTGGATGAAGCTAAAGCACAGAATGTTCTGCAGCTCTTCATGACATTTTCACTATGGCACTAGGCTATATTTGGTTTGAAGCAAGCTTCACTGAAATGAGTATTGTCTAATGTAGAGTCCTCCTTAGCAAGTGTTTTCCCTACAAATCTAATACTATTAGCTCATGGTGTGGTAACAGAGACAGACTGACAAATCAGAAGGTTATCTGTGGTACAGTGATGCTGGGTAGAGATGGGGTGTAGAAAGGACAGTGATGTGCTGCACAACCAGCACTTCAATTACCCTAGAATTTTTTAATATTTAGTAGAAATTGTTAATAAGTGACTAAATTAAGACTCATGCACATTTACTTTAAAATATGTTCACGTATGTTGTACTGTGCTTCATTTTGAGCCAGGTTTCAATTTGGCCCTCTAGAACATTACAGACATTATTTTTTTCTACTCTATGACTCTTCACTATCTAATTTCAGCCACTCTATCAGAGAGATAGTGAGTTCTTTGAGATTGTCATCAACTCTAGTCTGAAGAAAATGACTGAAATATTTTTCCTTTTGACTATTTTTTATCTATTTTTAAAGACAGACTGATACAAGCCAAAAAAATGTTGCTTGCTGAAAGTATAATTAATGCTTGGTCGAGACAGGATGTTTTAAAGTGAGAGTTGGATTCATACAATAGGGAGATTTTACTAACAAGCTTCACATTTTAAAAGAATTGCAGAGACTGAACTCCATATCACCTCCATACAAATTATCAAAAGAAAACAAACTGGAGAATGTTACAAATAAGTACCTTCTTGTTCCTTGCTTAGACAAATCATAGCAGTGATTGGTATTAGACAGAAGACTTCTGAAAAAATTTTTGAAGACCAACTAAAAGCATACACTCCTCTCATAGAAAAACAGCAGAAGGAGCAATAGGCACTGTTGCCATTGGTGTATGCACTTTGTTTGTTGACAAATTCTCATAGACAAAGATATGTGGGCTCTGTTTTGGTTCATTACATGGTAGCACATTTTCCACTGTTCTTTTGTGTGATATTGGAAGATTTTCCCCCAAAGTGAAAAAGGACTGTATTACTCAGTCACCATTCATTCCCCCATGATTTCCTCTGTTTCCACCTATTTTCTGGGTTTGTGCCCAGGTCTCAAGACACTTAGTTAAATTAGACATCAAGGATGACTCTGTTTGCTCCATAATAATTGGTCTCTCATGTGCCACTACTGTGAGAATGGGGGCATTTCCAAATGCAGGTTTTGTACAGAGGTCAAGTACAGTGACTGTTCTGCTTTTTACTGTGGGTACAATTTGAGATGAGCTTATGCCTGACACCTCTAGGTGTCAGACTCAGCATTTGGTTTGGCTTGGTGACTTGAAAGATGCACTTTTCATCACACAGAAATTTCCCCTATGTGTCCCCAGCAAAATAACATCTCAAACCGATGCAGCTATTTCTGTGTCACATTGTAAAAACTACTGGAACTTCCCCTGAAAACAAAGAGGAATAGAACTTTTCTCATTTTCTATCATATAGACATTCAGCACCATCTTAACCCTTTGACTCTACTAATGCATGAGTGGATGGAGACATCACATAGTGACGGCTTCTAAAAAGGTGCTTTTTGCACCTTCCCTGTGATGTCAGGGCTGTTTCTTATGTACTCAGTTATCCATACCCAGGGTCTTTAAGACTTCTAGTGTCTGAGTTTTTTCAGTCACTATAAATATATTCCTTTCTGGAGAATGATTCTGTCTGTGATTGTCAGGATTTAATTTTACTTTTCTTCCAGAGCAACCCAAAAATAAGGGTTTTTCTGAAATGAAGAAAGACCATGGCAAGGCTCAGAAAAATTAAACAGAAACCTTTAAAAGAAGACAGCAAGCATTCCAGAAGAGCTGGTTTGAATTGCTGGGATCATTTCTCCCAGTCTGGCCAAGTGAACAGAGGCATACTGTGGCCACAGGAATGCTCTCTGCTAAAGCTGCAGGTCAGTAGCTCCAAGCAGGTGGATACACATGAAAAAATGGCAGACTGTGTTTCAGCTGACAGGCAGATAAAGGTCAAGATTGACTGTGAAACAAAAGTAGTTGAGCAAAGTGCAGAAGAAGAAGAAGTGTTTGGGGGAGATGAAGACTCAAAGGAAAATCTTTGTGACTCCGCGCAGAGAAGATGACCTGAAATCCTGCAACCATGTCCTGAAACAGTGACAGACACAAACCTACAAGTAGGTGAGGAAATGGAGACTGATCACATGAATCCTCTAGGAAAAGCAGGCAGAACTGCTGGAAGAGCCATGGAGGGCACTCTACAAAAGGATGTAGATAGGGAGGATCAACCTCTCAAAAGTCATCTCACAGAGGGAACAAACACCCCCTTGGAAGCCCTACAAAGGCATTATCCACTCAAGGTTGTAGATCCAGATCACAGTAAGGAGGTGTGCAGTAAGGTGGAGTGCAGGTCCTTCATTCACACAGGGTCAGAAGTGTGCTCAGGTCTGCCCACAGGAAGTTGTTGTGGGGAGCCACAACTCGGGAAGCAAAAGGCAAATCCACACTGGGTTTAAGATGGTCAGTGACAAGATAATAAAAATTACATGTAGCTCATCTGTGGCTGTGGAGAAGGGAAGTTCATCCTCAGCCTTGCATTAAGAGTGGCAAAGGAAGGGAACAGGTGCCTTGATATGACAAGTTTCATCTTTCTCCTGTGAGTCAGGCTGCTTATACCCAAAAAGGGATGATGAGTCCAAACCCCACCATGCTCAATAAGCCCCCCAGCATGTGCCTCAAGGAGTAGATCACACTAACAGATATTTGGATCTTTCTGATGGTGATTATGTTAGTGATAAACCCAGGGGAACAGAAAGAAAAATCTCTGTTATGAAATACAGCAGATCAAGAAAACAAGATATTCAAGCAATCTCAGGTCAACAAGATGACTCCTGCAGCACAAGCAGCAGTGATTCTTGTACTGGAGCTGTTGATCTAAAAGGGAGCAAGTCTCACTCTTCTTTTCAGGAGTCCCTATTTCATCTCACAAGACTGAAAATGAGAGAGCATGAGCCTGAGTCAAAGAATGGGAATAGGGCCAACAATGTTAAAAGCCTACATCTGCCATCTTCAAAAGTGGTTCATGAGATTCCTGTGCTCAGAATTAAAGAAACCCTTGAAGTGGAGGCACTACAGAAAACACTCTTTGCAGACACATTAAATAAAACTATCCAAGAAGCCCCTTGTTTTTCTTGCTTCTCCATCATCACTAGTCATTCTTCCTAAGCCTGTTTGAGGTGCACTTTCAGGTGCAGACTTTTGATCCATGAAATGGATGCAATGTTCAATGAATCCCTGAAGTCAGGGCAGAATTCCCTGTAGCTTAGGTATGATTCACCCCTTGACTGTGAAATGTTCACATTTTCTATTTAACTTTCTCAGAGCTAACATATGTGACTTTTTAAAAAATGGGTAAATTACCTCTCAAATTTGCATGTTTTTCTCCTAAAACACAGAAAGCCTCAGATCAGTGGCAATGTTATAATTTCCTAAGAACATCTTCACTCAGTTTTTCCTTAATGTGGTCCCAGCTTTTTAGTCAATCAACTTTGGGCCCAGTGATCTCACTTCTGGTAATGAAGGCTTCAGTCTTTTTTATTAAACAGGTTCTTGACTTTTCTTAGTTTCCACTGAAGATCTTCTCACACATTCACTCCTCATCCTAAACCCATGGGCATTCTCTTTATGTAAGATCAGTTGGAATAAGTTTTCCTCTCTCCAGTAATCACCAGGGCAGAAATATTCACTTCTGATGGCTCTCAATTGCTCTGTCACAATCTACTAAGCACACTATACTCCATGTCAGACTGCTGTTAAAGAGTTCCTGAGACCTCTGAAGGTAACATTCTTATAAAAGTTGAACCATCACATGGCATTCACATTCTTAAAAAGGAGTTCAGCTACTGACACTGATACACACCCAAATATGTTTCACTTACTTGATTTGCAGGGTTTGGATTACACTACTAAAACCTATGCTGGGAATGGAATAGTTGCATAATTAGAAAAAATGCATTATCTTTTTGATATATTAAGCAATAAATCTTTCTGCACTTATGCAGTCTGCGGTTTTAAAAACATAGTGAGGGTTCATAAATATTCACAAAGTCCTGTGTGTATCATAGATACCTGTGCAGAGGAAACCCAGGACATCCTTAGCAGAGGATTAGAGACTGATGTGTACCACAGAAGAACCCCTTCACTGACTGTGGTGAGAGCAGAACATGAGGAAGCAATGCATTTCTGCAGGTAAATCTGTATACACAGAAACTGATTTGTGTGTGCAGTGAGGAAAATATTTCTTTTACAATCCTTAAAATCAGGCTGCTAAATTCTTACTTACCAGCTATCTTCTTTCCAGGGGCATCTGTGTTGTTTTTGAGCTGAAACACTTATTTAGGCATTTAGATTAAAAATAAATGTCTAAATTACCTAATTACCTCACTAAAGGAGGCTAGCTCTCAAAACACTGGTGCAGTTTGGGTCTCAAGCTGAGTAATGCCAAATGCTTCCCATAATTTGCTGAATATATTTGCATTACACTGAAAGCAGTGAGAACTCAGTAAGAATTTTTATTTTTTTTAATATGGTCAGGCCGCTGATAGAGTAAAAGATAAACTTCTCACATTCACATCAGGGTAGCACATATTTCTGAGGTCAACAAAAAGTGTAGAACACACATCAGTGCCAACAGCATTCTTATTTCAGGAATACTAATCTTTTAACCAGACTGATGATGTGTTTGATGCTGTATAAATTAAGAAGTTGCTTTTGTAATTTGTAATTATTAAATGTTGTATAAGTTTGGTTTGGTTTTTGTTTATACCTTCATGGAATAAAAATAATTTTTTAACACAAAATCCCTGCAATGAATAATTTGGAACTATGGAATTTGCAATGGAAGTGCCTTCACAGCAATAACTAACTGTAGGCTATACAAATGACTTTAATAAAAATTGAGCTTGTTCACAATCAAATCAAGTACAAATTTTTAACATGAGGAAATCTGTTAGAAATTAGTAGGTGTCATCTAGTACAAACACAGGAGAGATTCTTTTCCTCTTTGCATTTCAAACCTAGTTCTTAACTGGTGAAAAATTAGCATAATTTATTGATTTTTATTTTTTTATATATTATGCAAAGCAAGAAATTATTTTTCAGATCTGATTGCCCATTCTTCTACCTTTCAAAGACAATGGGAATAGTGCAAAAAGCTATTTTTCATTTATTGGTTTGTATCATTTTCTCCTATAGTTGCCTTTCAGCAAAATGCTTTCACTGTCTTAGAAATTAACAGTTTTATTAAAGATCCTTCTTGGATTTCTAGTTGACCATGACAGGTATTCCAGATGTGAGTATTTGTGGGATTTGGCAGTTCATGAAACTACTAATGAAATTAGGTACTGCTTTTACTTTTACTGCTGCAAGTTTTGATTGTGGAATGATGCACTTGTGCAGAATTACTGCAGTGCCAAATTCTGCCAGCACTGTATTCTCTGCCTGCAGACCATTCTGCCTTACCCATGCAATTACTTTGACTTTTTCATAATAATTGATATTTTTAAAAGAGCTTGCATGAATTGATTAATGTCATTAGCCATAGTAGCCCCTACCATTTCCACACAGATGTTTATCCAAAATGCCTGCCCAGTATAATGCATAGAGCTTTTCACTCACTTTTTCTAATTTATGAGCTAAAATTAATTGCAGAAGGCAGCATATCCTCCCTGGCTGTGTTTGTCCTGTGCTGATTTATACAATCCAAGAATCTGCTTTGCATTTTTGAATCATTTACCCTGTTAGGAACATGAGATAACTGCCCTTAGAGAACAGTTCACTTGTGCTGTGTGACAACTTGTGCTTGCTGGAAGCAGTGAAAATCCTTTTCAGAGCAGTGTGACACGCCTGAGCCTGCCCAAACCTATTCATTCTTTTGTTTCCAAGCACTTTGTTTTCAGACCTTTCCAGGCACAGCTAATATAAGCAAGAGGGTAAAACCAGTAGGGATGTAGTGCCTTGTGTGTATCTGGTGCACAAGAGAGTCTAGACAGTGCTCAAGGCATCAGCCTGTGGCTCCACTCCCGCAGCACTGGGGTTGTTCTGATGGCACTTGCTGTCAGCCAGAGGATTCTGTGATGGTAATTTGTTTGTTCCTCCAACCAGTGCAGTCTGTTTGCCATTTTTAATGCACAGTTTCCTTATAGTATAGAATCTGCACTCTTACTGGACCAACGGCAGCAGCCAATGTGCGGTGGTTGGTTTATTTTTTTCCACCTGCATCTCACTGAAAATCTTTTTCCTGGAATAAAGACTTGCTTCATGTATGTTCTTGCCTCACAGGCAGACCTCCCTCAGGCAATTTGCCTCATGCAGAGGTGGGCCTGGCACATAAGGAAGAATTTCACTATGTGCAAGGTGCTTAGCCTCTTCTAATGTATTTTCTATCTGTGTTCTGCACCTAGCTCCTGTTTGTAATTTATACCTGGGTTATGTTTGTCAGCAGCTCCAAAGTAGCAAGTGCTCCTGGTATTCTAGCTTGCTGCATTTCCTCAGGGCAGGGTCTGTTTTCTAGCCTTGACTAAACACAGTGCTGTTCAGCCTGCAGTGGAAAAAGTTGTACATAGATGTTGCATCTTGCTTTTGTTGTAGTGCATTGTATTTCAGGGTAACTGGTCTGGATATGGAGGAGTGGTGGGCTAGACATTATCACACAGGGGCTCTATTCACTCATTCAATTTGATTATTTTGAGGAGAATTAATACTTATATTGACTGTTGCTGAGGCTTTCTCCATCATGCTTATAACCTGAATATTAGTCAAGCTTATTTAGAATAGAAAACAACAACATTAGCTAATTATTTACAAAGAGCAGCAGGATATAAGGAGCTTCTTTTTCTCCTAGTATCTGTGAGAACTTTCACATTTTGCTCCTGACATGCTAAAACTCCATTCCTGAGAGGGAAAGATGAGGTCATGGATGTCTCCTGTAGTTCATGTTTCTTTTCGAGTAATAGCGAAGGACAGATGGTGGCTGTAGGTCATGAAGGGAGCTGGAAGCTCACTTTTCATTTGTTAGCAGAAAGCTAAAAAATAATTTCATGTCAGATTAAAAATTAACTAAGAGGTTAGATCACAGTCATATGAATAAGTTCTGTTTGGGGATATATAAAGACCTATACTCTTCACCTCTTTCTGAGTGTTAAGTGCATTTCCAGATCAGTCATGCCTTGAGCCATTGAGTTCAAAGGCAAAATCTCTTCTGAACACCCACATTTAACTCTTGGAGCATACTTACCTGTGGAAAATAAATACTTTATGCCATTTCATTCAGGTCCATGGTTAATCTGATTTGTAGGAATGACTGGGCAGATGAAAATACAGCCCAGCCCCCAGTTTTGCATGATTCAGATTCACAGATACACTGACAGGTAACAAGCTGTGCCTTCTGCAAGTCTGACCTGATTCAGCTATGTGAATACAAAATGTGTTCAAAAGCCTCTAAGTTCACCATCATTACCCTGTCAAAAATTTCAATTAGAATTCTTTCCAGCTGCTAAACAGAGCAAGTTTTGCAGCTGAACCTATGCATGAGTGTTTCCAAGGAGGAAGTACCTTAATTTTGACAAGTGCTGATAACAAGTTTCCACTCCCAGCAGTATCAGCACATGAGGGACATGCTCCAGCCCTCCAAAGATCATGCTCAAAGAAGGTACACTCAAACACAGTCCTTCATTACAGCCTCTTATGCCAGTTCCATACTCTTTGTTTATCTTGTGAACAGAACATGAATAGACCAGCTCGAGACTGTCAGGAGCCAGGAGTTGACTCACCCTTTGGAATACAATAGAGATCAAGCTCACCTACTGCAGAAAGAATTGCCCAGAGCTAGTGCAAAAAACAGCTATAGTCACTGGAGAATATGTGAAATCAGAAGAAATGCAAGTAAGCTGTCTTTTATAGAATAAATACGCAATTCCTATCAATTAATATCCTTCCATTCAAACATCCTATGCTTTCACCTGAATCTTTCCATTTGCCACACATGGTAAATTATTCCTGCCATTCTTTAGGATTATTAGATACACAGTGAAGATTTTAATTTTAATAAGATTCTAAGATTTAATAAGATTGGTTTGTGTTTCAAATACCTTTCTTTTGTATAAGAAAAATAATTAGTTTGTGCTAACCATTTTTAAAGGAAGTTAAAATGTTCCCATGTTCCTCATTCCTCCTTGTATGATCTACTCAGCTGAGCTGACTCTTGAAAAATTTCAAACTCCTGCACAGTGAACTTTCTTACTAATAAATATTAGGACTCATTGTGCAAGTGCAACACAGTTAATGGCCACCATTCTCATTCCTGTGCTGAGTATTTGTCATTATTTTTTTCTCTAACTATCCTGATCTTTGACTTTGAGTTATTTTTATATCTAGTCCTGTGTCTAACAATCTAACCTGCCTAATTACATCCCCAAGTCATATGTTATGGTTTCTTCTAAATTCCTTTAGGGGAGTCTACCTTTTTAAAGCTTCTATTTCAGACTTCTTAGTGATAAAATAATCTCTGATTATCTGTGACCATTATCCCTATTAAAAACAGCTTGACATAATATGACTTACGGGACAATTTTCTAGAAGAATCACTGATAAACAGAGAAAAAATGGTTAGCCATGTGAAACCAATAACAGAGATGGAGCAGCTGAAAGTTATATTTTTATAAAATAAAAAAATAGGCAATGGTAAAGCCCAGAAATGTCTGGAACAATGTTCTGCTGCAAAAGAATGTCTAAATCAAACTGATATATTTGACTGCAAACTGACAGTTTAAATTACTTTCACGATCAAAAAAGTTTCAGAACAATTAAAACTGGCAACATAGTACTTTGTTCAAAATTTCTATACTTTATTTTTCATTTGTACGTTTTTGAGATACATCTTTTTGGATCATACACATAGTGAATGATTTTTCTCCTTACATTACGTATTTGTCAAAAGTCGCATTTTCAGCAGGAAATGTTTCAGTGAGGCTGCTTTAATGTTTTGATTAAAAATATTTTGAATGTACTCTCTGCGCAATATATTAAAACATCAGTTTTCTTTCCATCTGGATTAGAAAAAATAGAATGTATGACAAGGAATAGTTGTGTTTCCTGACTATGCGTGCAGCTCACAGCTAAGAAAGGAATGTGATCAGGAAACAAGTGGGCAGACACACAAGTGAAAGTGAGAAAGGGTTGCATGTGACAATTGGTTGACTACAGAGCAAACTGCACATTTCTAGCTCAACTCCACCAGTATTCTCTTTGCACTACCCAGCATTAGTGCCCTGGAGGAAAAGGACTCAAGTGCTTGCATCAGCAGGGGTAAGGGAAGAAGGGAGAAGGCAAAAGGCAAAAATAATGGCGATGGATGTATATGGAAATGTCCTCTCCAAATTTCATTACTTTCATTTTCAATTCGGTTGAAAATGACATCTTAGCAATCCCCTGCTGTTTGTAAGAGGTATCTAACTATTCCTGTGCCCTTTTCACCGCATGAAGATCTGATTACCTGACATTCTTGTCATTAAAATCTACCTTGTATTCTAGCCTTTTCTTAAAGACATTGACATTTAATGCTGTTTGTTTGCATGATTAGTTTGAATTCCATGATTTTCTTCAGCACTGACTTGTCTCCGCTCATTTTGTAAAAATTGGTTTGTTTCAAATATAAGAGTTTGTAAAGTGGTACTTTTTTATTGCTTGGGTTTTCTTTTCTTTGTTGAAACAATTTCAAACCTGTTGTTTTTTGTTTGGTTTTTTTGGAGGTTTTTTTCTGTTTGTTTTTTATTGTTGGATGCCACTGGGAACCAGGGAAAAAACAACCTTGAAGCCTTGCCTTTCTCAGGCTTTACAAGGTCAAGAAATTATAACAATGATTATGCACCTGCAGGGTGAGTGAGAGCCTTGTGCTTGTGATATTTTGCAGAAGGTGTGTTTTCAGAGAGGTGTTGCCTTCTTGGACCAATGAGTCTTCTCTATTTTGTTGTTCAAGTACTACCCTATATATATGTGTAGTGTTTCTTTATATAAAGCTCTCTTCTGCTGCTCCTCTGCACGAGGAACTATGTTGTATTATCCTTTTCACTGCTCACTGATAGTTTAAAATGCAAAAGTTGTTTTTGTTTTTTTTTTAATTCATTTTAAATTTTTTTTTTATTGCATACCTTAATATTGTAGACCTTTATGCAGAACAAAAGGCTCCATGCTTTCTTCTGGATATGTAAGGTGGGCATGCCCAGTTCAGAGCAGGCATTTTTTCACTGATAGATACTAAAGCAGCAGATTGCTGGACTGCAGGAGCAGCTCAAGAGAACTGAGCCCTCCTGGCATGCTGCCTGCAGCAAACTGAGACACCAGGTTGAGTTGCTTACCAGGCAGAAAACAGAGCTTTGAGGTGAGCTCACAACAGCAGAGAAGGAAAGTGGAAAAAACCCCAAAACTGTGAATTTCATGGACATAAAATCAGAGACTCTGGTACTGGAAGATACTATCTGCTTAATACTGTTTGAAAAATTCAGTAGTTTTTCTTTGGAGCTGTCATGTGTGAATACAGTCCCTCCACTCCTGCCATGCTTAGCTTGAAGGGGTGAAAGTCAGCTCTGCAGTGAGCCATGTTAAAATGCACTCTCTGTGTGCTCCTCTCCCACCCACCCAGCCTTTTTATCCATGAGGAATGCAGCTTTACCAGGTGGTACAGCCAGCCTGTCATAGACTATTAGGCCAGATGTCTCCCTCCACTAACTAGGAAGGGAGTCTACATAACTGATTTACTTTCAGTGCCTAAATTAAAGCCTCCTAAAAAGACTCCTGAAAATAATTCTACTCTTTTTATATATAGTGCCATTTACCTTTTAAATAAAGCACCTCTTCAGCATGGAAAAAAATATAGTTGGACCTTCTCTTAAATCTTAGTTCTTGTTTTATGCTGTAAATTTCTGGAAGGAAACACCATCAGTGACATGCCTTACAGAGGCTCGAGTTGAGTTCTTGAATAGGAGTTACACTGGGATGGAGCAGGAGGGATAAACAGAGTGGAAAATATAACTGGCTGATGTAAATGTCTTTGTTATTCTCTGGAAATCAAAATTATTTAATCACAGGTTTACAGAGTGTCTCATAATTTTTTAATTCAGTATTCCACTTGTTTAATGTACCTGTAAGGTTTTATTTGTTCTGTTGATACATAAATGACTAACTTCTTGTAAGGGAGTTAAAGAAAATTAAAGTTACTCACTTTTTACAGAGGACACAGCAAGTCTTGGTGAAATTAAATAGTTCAGACTAGAATTCAAAAAACCCCTGAAATTTGGGTTGAGTAGGTCATTTCATTTCCTTGTGTGTATTCAAGCGAGAAAAAAACATGCTTTGAGGGATCAGTTTTAGCCTCTGTGTATCAAGGAAATAGAAAAAATAATGATCTCCTAGAAGGTACAGTCTGATGAGATGAAACCCGTACTTCCACAGAATGGCCAAACCTAGAAGAAAATAAAATTGAGCCATTTTCTCTTAGGCATTTCCCTAATTTTCAAATCTAATTTCCAGTAAGGTAGCTTTAAAAAAATATTAGAACCACCAATGAACCCATCCTTTGCTTTATTGGAGTGAAGAAGTTTTGTGTCTCTTTTTCAATTTGATTGTAATATACTTGTTAACGAGATTTTTCACCTAACTCCTAAATTTCACTGAAAATGTAATTTGAAGTTAAATTGCACTTTATTTTTAATTTTCCCAAACCTACTTGCTCTTATGACTCATCCTTTCATACGTTGTGAAGGACAGAAAAAAAAAGATTAGTCACAGGTACAAAATTAAAATACACAAAAATTCCAATGAAAGTCAGGATAAGAAAAAGCTAATTGACTTCTGCTGCTGGCCATATTTCTGTTTTATTTCTACCACTTTGCTGATGTGAAACTACTACTCAAGACACCGAATATTTTTGTTGTGTGAAATACTAGGATACTGTATATGAACATTCTAGGTTGGTACCTACAAAGTTTTTCTCTGATGCTGGGGACTTTCTGTCCCTAGCAGAACAACATGTGGAATTTCATTCATTGTGTTTAAATATCATAATTTTTATGAAAAGAAAATGGCCTTAAATTTGAGCAGATGGCTTTGAAGGCTGTTTGATTCTACTAGCTGTGACCTGAATTTAAGATTATGTATTTATAAAAAATTCTCCACAAGGTTGCAGAAGCTATTCTGTGAGGGACAGCATCTTCACCCAAACCAGAATAAAGTTCATGGAGAGATAATCACAAGAGCCACAGCATCTCTCACATGGGGTTGAAGATATCTTTGCAAAAACACTCCTTGGAGATGTGAATAATAAAGTATGCATCCCTATTGCCAGTAGTCATTTTTCTAAAGTTTCAAATATGTATTTAAAAGAATGTTCTTTGGAAGCAAAATTTTTGCAAATGAAAGTATGTATAAGGATAATCAGGTTTTCTTGCTTGTGCATAATTCTACATGAATTATAGATTTCCCTCTTATTTTGCAGTAGCGGGAGAAAAATCCCTCCCCCCTCCTCTTTTCTAGACCTAACTGAATTGTGTGTTGTTTTCTGAACTTGTTGCACCTGCTACTCCACAGGCTGATTTTACAGGGAATCCCCTTGCCTTGGCAAACCATAAATCTAGTATTTTTCCATTCAAGACTTTACTTGCCAATTAGTAACAGTGTACTTCTCCCAGTTCCACTGAGTGGGAAAATCACTCAGATTTTTACAAGTTGTGACAAGTTAGCTCACTATGTCAAGTGAGATGCTTATCTCTGGCTGGTGTGTCCATGACTGCTTCTCCACAGCCAGCTTACCACATTTATAACACATCTCACTGTTTAGAATTTAGATATCTAAATACCTCTTTATGCTTTCCTTTCTCTTGGCTTTGTATTTCTTGCTTCATATTAAGGGCACCTCAGACTCAGACAAGTCCCTTTTCTTACTTTTGCTCAGATTTGATTGAAATCTATGCTTTTTTCAAGTGTACAGTCTCTCTGAAATTCATCTTCTCGACTGGAAACTATTCCTTTGGCTAAATGAAAACTTTATTATATTTATTATATTTATGAATACTTATTATATATAGGGACTGAAATAAAATGTGAAAAAGATCAGATGAGAAGGGAGGCAACTGTTCCACTATAGTGAGAATGAGAGTGTGTGTTTGATAGTCACTAGAGAGTAATTTTGGCAAATTCTATATGGTGCCAGATATGAAAAAAGATACTGATAATTTCCTCCTGTGGCACACAGCCACATGCAATAAAAATTGTGACTTCAGCCACAGTTTTGAGAAGGGGGAAGTTGAGGACAGCAGACTTTTGGGCTCCCTGCTATCTGGGTTTTCATGATCTAGCCAGGATTGGATCCAGTCCAACTGGAATCCAGCAGAAGCATGAGCTAGACTGGTGGGCATAGTGCCCAGATGTCCTGAGTGAACTCTAAAATGTTTGACAGAGGCACATGCTCTTTATCTGATCTGATGGCACAGAAAGACTTCACAGTGAATAGAGTGGCTGTCAATTATTTGACTCTGGAATAGAAGTCTCAGGTAAATGGAACATTGAACAGAAGCCCAAAATCTGTGCCATAGTGATATCTGAACACAGTGACTTATTTTTATTTTCTTTGCATTTGAGCTCTTTTGATGAAGGTGAATGCTTTCCCTCATAGATCCTGTGAATCTGGATAATTCTGAACTTTGGATATAGATAAAACAATCATACTATTTCTATCCAAAATGGAGAAACTGAGCATAGGAATCCTTTGAAGTGAATGGGATAACCTTGAGCAACAGAAGGGTTTTCAGGCATTGGGCTGAACAGGGAAGTGATGGAATCACCATCCTTGAAACTGTTCAAAAAAATGTGTGGATATGGCACTTTGGGACATGTTTGATGGTGGACTTGACAGTTCTGTGTCAATGGTTGGAATTGATGATCTGAGAATCTTAAAATATTAAAAATCTTAAAATATAACAAAAAAATCTTAAAATATTTTATGGTTCTAGGACTGGAAGAAGACATGCATGTCTTCTAAAACATATGCAAGTTGAAGCTAGCTTGGACTGGTGAGTTTAGTCAGCTGTAACCAAGAGGACAAAACAATTGCCATCTGACTTATTTGTGTCAAAGCTAATAGAATTTGAGGATACGCACAAAAACAGTTGGCAAGCAGGTCTGAATAATGATCAATACAGGTTAAAGAAACATTGTTTTGTAGACATGATTTTATGAAGTAAGAAAAAAACAAACCAACAAACACCATACCCAAGAGGTGTTCTACTTCTCTGAAAAAGATGTATTCTGCTTGCCTATAATACTTTTAAGGATGGCCTCTATTTGCACTGTTACATAACCTGGCTGGTGAGGAACTGCCCACTTCAAGTTGTGTTTTGGTGAGAGAAGAAAAATGTGCATTTTAACTGCACATCATTAGTGATTCTTTCAGACTATGAAAGAATGTACAGTTAGACCAACATAGTTATTATTTATTAATTTTTTCTATTTGCTAACATAAGTCCTCTGAAAACAGCTTGATTTCTGAATGCAGCTCATTAGCAAGAACAAGTTGCCAGTTTCCGGCCCAACATGCACCTATGGATAGATTTTAATGATTTCTATGAAAAAAGATGAATTCATTTGCCTGGCAGGATTGGAAGTGGCAGGAGGGGAGGTGAATTCCACTGAAAGGTATACTGATAGCATTTCTTAATGTTCAGACAAGGTCAAATATGCTTACTTCCAATCTTAGATGGATTTTGTTGTCTAATCTTGCAAGAGATTTTTATGATCTTTCAGCATCTTATTTCCTTGCCTATTAATGTTCTCCCTGACAAATTACCAACTCTGAAGCAGGGAAGGTCTATGAATATGTGGACAGACTTTCACAGCATTTGAACTTCACTGCTTTATTGATGAGTACTTGTTGCTTTTTCTCTAGTTTTGATTTTTTAAGGGGAATGTGAACTCTACACGACACAAACTGTGACATTTGAAGATAATAAGAGATCCTTATTTATGGCAATTGACAAGTGAGAGATTTCTGGGAAAATTTGATGAAGTACTCTAGGTATTAACAGCAGGGAGGCAAAAGCTTGTTAGAAAATGTAACTGATTGCTGTTGAGCATGAAGATCCAGGAGAATATATTTTTAGAACTCCTGTGGTAAAGTGGACACTCAGTAGCAATGCCTCCTCCTGTTCTCCACTGCCTTCCTGATAGCATAGATCTGTAGGACTAGAGGAATTTCAAGAGGTCCCGGTTTTGCCAAGAGTGGGATCAGTGTCACTGCTGGCAATTCAAACAGTGCTTCAATAGCTCCCACACTGAAGATACAGAATGAACTGCCTACATGGTCGTGAAGTATTTTGTTAACTAAACTACATTCTTTTTTTGTCACCAGCTGATCTGGTGATTAATTTATTTAAATGTTTTCTGTGAAAATTGAAAAAAAAATATCTACCTTGTGCATGGTGTTACGCTGCTTCTTCCTCTAATCCTGTAGCCCCTTTGCATCAAGGGACTGCATTTACTGGTCATCCACACATCTGCAATGAAGAAAATTGTGATGATTTGATGGCTTTGTTTATGAAAGTGATGGAATTGAAAGAATCTTTATCAAGAACCCAGTCACTTGTGATTTGTCCAGATGCTTTGTATCTGAGTTTCTTTAAAAGTGCAGAGCAAAGTTGTAGTGGTTGCCTGGGATACAGTGATGGCTCTGAATTTTCAAATGATCTCTTAGAATGACATTCCTCTGAATGAAAACAGAGACTACATGTGATTCATGGAAGCCTGTCTGGATTCCTTTGACATTATTGCTTTAAAAATAGGTATGCAATGCATAAAAAATGAAATCTGGCTTTTACAATGGCATGTGTAACAAGCTGAAGTACTAACACTGCTCTGCATGGGTGCTCCTTCAGCTGAACTGGCTGATGCATCTCATCCTGTTCATGGAAATACTGCTACTTTCTCTGACTCCACCTTGCCACAATGCATCTTCTATTTACAAGTCTTATGTAAGGTTTTTAAAAGCATGAATTGCAACATTCTTTCTATAATAAACCACAGGAAAAACAAATGCTGCCACATGTTAGTGTCACACCGAAGCTGGTGAATATTTGAGCTGCTGTGGTCCTATTGGCACTTTCTAAACACGGTGAGCCAGCTGGCTCAAAACTAACCAGGCTGCAAAAAATAGCTCATCTCTGCCTGATTCTACTCAATTAACCAGGTCAATTCCCCTCTGTAGCTGCTGATGCCTCATAAAGGAAGGACTGGAAACATGTGGCTGGGGAGAGAAGAAAAAGAAGTGAGACTCCAGCAATCTGGGCTGAAATTGGCTTGAGTTGCTGTGAAACTGTTCCAATGGCTTTTCAAGTTCTTTTAAATAATTTGGCGGTTTCAGTCTTGAGATATTTAGCAATGAAATGATGGAAATTTCCTTCTATCTCTCTACAATTTCTGAGCTAATATCTCTTCATCAGAAATAGCCTTAAAGGTCCTTAGTTCTATACCATTTGTCTCAAGCTGAGGTTCCAGGCATATTTTGACAGTTTGCCCATTTACTTTTATTTGAAAACCTGATAATGTTTGGAGAACTCAGGCACATCCACAGAATCTGCCCACAGACAATGTCACCAAATGTAAAATATAAATTCTATTCTTTTTAACAATAAATTCTATTAATTTATATGCCTTCTAGCAACCTTGAAGTGTATGGCATGCTCTTGCCATATCACTGATAGCTTCCATATTGAAGTGAAGCATGACTGTAAGGCAGGGCCTCTCAATTTTTCTTCAGGTTATACATCATCCCTCTCCTGCTGGAGGAAGATATAATGCTTGGAAATCACCTGTCACCTGGAGCTGTCTCACATCTGAGTGGTTGTTTTAAGGAGCCCAGCTCACCTTCCTGTCTGTGGAAATCTCCTGCCTGCTTAAAGTGGTCTGCAAATGACTTGGAGAAAGTAGTCCCCAGCTCTTGACTAGTAGAGATTGTGAGCCACTAAAACATATCTATGATTCTTAGAAGTATTGTCAAGTTCATGTTTTACAAGAGAGGGAAAGCAAATTGTGCTGCCACCTACTTACTCTCTGAGTTTGCTGTCCCAGAGGTTCAGGAGGTGGGAGAATGGATATGGGCTGCATTTCATTTTGGTCTGGGACAAAGCACCTTTGGGAGGATGGACAAGCTGTTACCAAACATTATCAGTGTAAGAAGCAGTGTATTGCAAGGCTCTGAGAGCATCTTAAAAAAGCCTGAGTTAGGTATGGACATGTTAGTCAGCAATTTTCATGTGCTTTAAATGACCCCTTTTTCTTTGATTTTTCTTACAGGGACACCTTTGCCCATTTCATATAGCTCAGAAAACACGTTCCTCTCACACAACCACAGGAGTGACACTTGCAGCTTTGCACCCTGCAAGAACAATGAAGAAACAGAGGTATTTCACCATTTAACTCTATAAAATAGAGTTACAGTGAGTCTGTGGTCTTCGTTTTCATAAACAGCATGCTAATTCCCATTCATTTGGCAACAATATTCTCCTGACTTTATCTTTCTGCCTTTACTCTTTATATAAGTGCAGTCTTTAGAACAATATTACAATGGCTTTCAAATAATAGGATAGATTTCTTTATCGATAAATTTCAATAAATATCAATAAATATCAATAAATTTCTGTTGAACATTAATAGATTTATGTTGTTAGTTAACATTTTAATTTTGTCTCAGGAAGAAGAACCTTTTAAAAAGACAGAAAAATGGATAAGAGCTCAGAATAAAGTGGCTTTTGGACCACACACACGAGAAATGGCATAATTGCATATGACAACAAAATATCTACAGTTCTGCTTTTCTGGATGCTGAATCAAAGGTTTGAGCTACTTAAAATTATTGTTCTTACATGAGCAGCAATGGTGTTCTTTCCATCTGTGAGAATAAATAATACACACTAAGAAAAAGAAAGTATTCTGTTCCCACATCCTATGCAGTAGACACAGCTGTAGAGATGGATCTGGCAACTTTGAGCATGGTGTTTATAGTTATTTACTGAAGCATATCATTGCCCTGTGGGGAGCAGTTCTCCCTATTCCTTTGGATCCCATAATTCAAAATTCACCACATCTTCAAACTGTAATTAACATCAGCTCACAAGTGCCCTGGATGCTGTGTGCCAGATGTCACTTGACTTAAGGCTCCTTTACACTGCCAGACTCCAAAGAGCATTTATGGTAATGGTAAACTGGAATTGTAACATCCAGAATAGCCTTGGTTACATAGATAGCATCACCTAACAGCTAAGAGCCACGTAATTTGTTTTGGAAGAGTGACTGTAGCTAATACAAGTACCTTTCTTGATAAATCAGTAACCCAATACCCAGAGCTAGCTCTGCTCTCTGTTCCTGCATTTATTCCCTCCATTTTGTACGGATTATTTTGCCAGAATGCACTTTTATTGCCTCATTTTTGGATTTCCGTTTTGATTTCTTTTGCTTTGCAAATGGAATAAAACTGGAATTAATGTGCAACATTTCTGGTTACAAATAAAATGCGAAAATTCATGTCAAATATAAGGCAATACCAGAAGGAAGGAAATCTTTTCTCTGTGTGTGAAAATAAATGAATTTTTTCCACAGTAGTTTTAATTTAATGAACATATTTTTAAAACATTTCTGTTTATATAACACTGACTTTGAGGCTTACATAATATAGCCTCCAAAATCATTATTATCTAGAAGGTCAATGTTACATCAAGAAATGAGAAAGCATAGGGAAAAGGTGCAGGAAAAAATATGCAGGAAAAAATAGAGTATCATGATTGAAAGGTAAGAGAAAATTGCTTTTTTTTTTTAATTGGGAGATATTCCCTTTTTGTGAAAATTCTGATAAAATTGGAACAATATGACAAGGCTGTAGTGCATATTTTGGTTGCCTCCTTCTTTGAACCTCACCAAAAGGATTATACTATGAAATTTGATATATCCTGAACAGAAAAAACTGCTATAGTAACACCAGAAAAAATGATTAACCAGAGGCTATTGTGGGTGTGAAGTCTTCTCTGACTAGTGCTTTTTTTGTAGAAGAGTATATTAATGGCATTATTGCCTGCTGTTGATAAGAAGTCTCAAGCAAATTTTTAGGTCTGTGCATACAGCCAAAATCAATTCTGTAGAACTGAGGATCCATGCACGGTTACTTGGAAAGAAATTGTTCTTAACATCAGCAGTCTGTGTTAATGCACCAAGTTCAATCATTTTGGTGACACAGTCCAGAGCCAGGCACTCTTGAGTGACCTGTGTGGAAGATGTACAAGCATATATGAAATGGGTCTGGTCAATAATTCACTAAAGTTGGTCAAAAAGAAACCTGACTGTCTTCCCTATTGCTGCAGGGCTGTGCATCTTATTTTGTTTAACATGAAAACAAAGTGGTAGGGTGAGAACTTGTGCTACCGTTAATTTTGTCTTCTGAAAAGAAAATTTCTTTTGACCTCTTTTACTCATAAATGAGGCAAAAATAATGCCTGTTCTGCAGAGATAACTTTTGAAATACAAAGATGTAGCATGACTTCCTCCAAGATCCAATTTAATTGGAAGGCAGTCCAGTGCTGCTCGTTTCCTTCAACTTAATTTACATTGGATGCTTGGTGTGTTCGAGGGTAGAAAAGGTGTTTTCTGATGGACCCCACTTTCCACGATGGTACAAAAAAAGAGATTAGTGCTGATAAAAGGATGACAATGTTCAGCTTTTCCAATGGAGATGTAAAGCAGATCATGTCAGGTCAGAGGGTGGTTGGTAACTTTTTTTTTTGTTAAGGAAAATCAAATGAGTAACTGATTTTCAGGAAGGTTCTATAATTTACCTGGATCTATCAATTCTGAGAGAAACTGATGAAGAAGGGTGTTGGTTTAACAACCCTGAGCAGTGAAACTATTTCATCTACAAAGACAGAAGTGGAAAGGCATGAAGGTAACAGTCAAAGAAGGAACAAACGTGGAGCTGGCCAAGCAGGAGACTGAGCAAAGGCAAGGGACGTGAGAGCCATCTGAAGCAGGGACTGGTTTTAATACATTGGTAGAGCAGGTAGCACAGAGGTTTCTTTCATGTTGGCATTGTGTAAGTACAAATAGTTAATAATAATGTGGGCTGTAGTGGAAATAAGTGAGGCCTTGGCAGCACTGGGATTATTTTAAATTAATGGTTCATGGATGATAGCCAAAGCCTAGAGGTGAGAAGAGGACTTGCATGTACGCACTGTTCTCCTGCACACTACAGAGGTGAAAGTAGCATCATCTGGACACAATGTGAGGGTGAATGAGAGGAAGGAACAGCAATGTGAACATAGCTACTTTTGTGGTTGGCAGATGCAGAAAATTACCTTCAAATGACTTTTTAAAGATGGCTTACTTTTGAGCACATTGTTATGGTTGAATCTGCTTATGCAAATGCTGTGAACATGCTGCTAACATCTCACTCTCCTTCCAGATTTATTATTATGCAGATGCACAGACAATTCATACTGCTTATCCACATGGCCTGGAGGTGCTGCAGTTCCCTAATAATCAGATAGATGTGCAAGAGCTCATAATGAGAACTGTATATGCAGATTTATTTCTATTATGAAAGTGTGGTCTTATTTCTGACTCCAGCAGATTGCATATTTTCTTGCCATTTCACATTGTCTTTGCATTTCACTTTCAGTATATTCCATCACTTCACTTCTCGGTTTCCTCTTACAAGCAAATATAATAATGTAAATGCAGCTCTTCCAATTCTGATTATCTGATTATGTGGTTCTTTAATTTCTTTTACCAGTACTGTAGATGTAATTTACATCCTCACTACAATGCCCAAAAAAAATTCCTGACCTACCTTTGTGTAAGGCAACCAGAAAGAACACTAGACAGACTTTTTACATCTTCTTTTCTACAGAAAAATATTATCCTGATGGCACACAAGAAATTGTGTTCCCAGATCACACAATTAAATGTCTCTACAGTGATGCACTGATGAAAGCTTTTTTCCCAAATGGCACAGTAGTAAAAGAAGGAAAGTAAGTCCTGTGTAAATAACAGGGACCACACTTTGGACACAGGAACAGCAACACTAGCATTAAAACTGTGGTTGGATTTTGCATAGCTAGGAAATTTCCAGCTGAAGGGAAAAAGGATTTGTAAGATAACAAGGATTTTGCAAGAATGTGGCATTGAAAATTCACTTCCACCTTGAATGATAGGCGACGATTCACCACTGGCAAAATGACTTTGAAATATTCCTCATTTAGCTCCATGTAATTTTACACTGGCCAGAGTAGCTGGGAGATCCCCAGTTGTCAGTGTTAGGAATGTGGGTACCAAAGGACTCAGGATGAGGGCTCCTGAGCTCTATTCCCAGCTGTTTGGCCCCCCCTCTAATATTGGGCAAGGACTGAGATTATCTCTGCTGGTTAGAGCATGGTGCTAATAACTCCAAGGTTGTGGGTTTGACCCCTGAAGGGGCTATTCACTTAAGAATTGGACTTGAGAGTCCTTGTAGGTCTCTTCTAGTCATGTTCTGTGAATCTGTATTGTCTCTATTCCTCCATGCTAGATGAGAACAACAGCATCAGGACTCTCTTACACATCTCTTCTGGAGAAGAGGAAAGATCCTGTTGTGAAATGTATTTTCTGCCTGCAAAATGCCTTGAGATCCCTGCATGAAGCCATGTAAAATTCAGGTCTCACCATCCTTTAGCTATTACACTGCATATTGAAGTCTTTTTGTGAGACCAGATCTCTAATGCCATACCATGTAAATCCTGAGGTTTCCCACTTGATATTATTTTCCAATTTCATTGAGTCATGTTAGACAGCTCTATGAGACAGGTTAATAAAAGACAGTGTTTTCTCATCACTTCATTCATTGCTACTCCTTTTAGGCATGGAGATAAAAGACATAAACTAGTGGTGTTCAGTGATGGTCAAATGGAAATTCACCCTGCACAGCTCAGGAGGAGGGAGTACCTGGATGGCACTGTGAAAACTGTGTTCTGCAATGCCAGACAGGAGACCAAGTACTCCACTGGATGGTTCCAAATCAAAGAGGAGGGGGTAATCTCATCCTAGATAACAAATGATTCCTCCCTGCAGAAGGCTGCACTGTACATACGTAGCTCAAGGTGTTTTCTTGGCAGGTCAGAACTGTTAGGAAGATTTAACTTGTGAAAATGAATGGATGGATCTGTAGGGCTGAAACCACTTTGGCTCAACAACTGGTGCTTAGTTTGGAATAACTTGAATGAAGTGTCTCTTGAGTGAGACTGAAGGAGATGCAGTCATGCCCTTTTTGTGTATAAAACACTAAAACAAATACCCACAGTACTTCTCACCAAAGTCTTTGTTTCATGGTACTGAGCACACTTTCCCTAGTTTTCCTGCAATTTGTTGTGAAAGTTACTACAATTAAGAACTATAAGAACTATAAGCACAATTCAGTGCTGCCTTATGCTGACTAAAAGACATCTACATGGGTTTTTTCCCTGAGTTAATAATCAAAAAATGTGTAGAAGTGAATAATGTTTTCAGTTTGTTTGGATTCTTTGGAGCAGAATTTCCCAGCATGTATCAGGGCTTATCATGGGCTGGACATGAGACAAAAACCTGAGCAGGAGTGGAGAGAAGTGTCACAGCTCTGGATGTGCCTTCCAATCAAAGTTATTAAAAATTATATGATCATAATCTAAAAACCCTGCCTCATGCATTTGAAAATAAAATGCAATGTTTATTCCATCCCAGTGATCATTCTGGATCAGAGATCTGGATCTTCTGGGTCTTTCTTCTTCCTCTAGCAGTCTTTCCTCTGTGTCTCTTTGTCTTTGAAATAACCTTTCCTGCTATTGCTTTAATTGTTCCAGTAGTGCAAAAATATTTCTGGTCAGTGAATCCTCCGTCTGTAAGATTCTTTGGATGGCACCTGATACTTAGAGGGATAAATAATTCACCAGATGCTGCTTTCAATTGCCTTCCCCATAGACTGCCTGTCAGAAAACCATAGAGTAGCTTGGGCTGGAATGGACCTTAAAGATCATCCTGTTCCAAATCCCCAAGGCAAGGACACCTTCTACTAGACCAGGTTGCTCAAAGCCCCATCCAACCTGGCCTTCAATACTACCTGTGAAGTGAATTTTTCCAAATCACTGAAACTCTTGTAGAGCTCAGCTCATTGCCTGCTCACTGACTGAAATATCCAATTATCTCCTTATGCCCTTCAAATTCCTGTAGCAACAAATACACTCTCATAGCATGCTGCTTTAGTCTTTTCTCATACCTAAGTGCAAAAATTACAACATTATGGAATTGCTCCCTCTTCTTCTCTGTTTCCAGGGGCTCAGACAGTCAACAAATCATCACTCAAGTTACAGAGCATCTTTCAAAGAGAGAGCAAGAAGCATTGCTGATAGTGATCATACACACACTTCAGTTCATCAATTTAATTACGAAGCTGTGATCAGTTTGATATCAGCTGGTGTAATGATAAAATTGTATTGTTTTCCCATAACTGCTTTCTAATATTCCTGCTTTCAACTACTGAAATAGTTAATATTTTATTTGTTTTATAAAAGAAAACTCTAACTAAAATTAAATCAAGACATCATTCTTTTCCATGTGATTCACTAAGAATTGCACTTCGTGCTACCTTGTGTAGTCTGTGTTGATTTTTTTCTTAATTAAGCATCATAAAAATGTGAACATGGCTAGTGTTTTCAGTTTGGCCGAGAAACTAAATATGATACCAATGTTTTATAA
Organism: Tychaedon coryphoeus; assembly: GCA_013398595.1. Classification (NCBI taxonomy): domain Eukaryota; kingdom Metazoa; phylum Chordata; class Aves; order Passeriformes; family Muscicapidae; genus Tychaedon; species Tychaedon coryphoeus. The sequence continues at coordinate 2,647,034 of WBND01000017.1, read as the reverse complement.
AGGACCATTGGTTTTATTCCCAAGAATTCCTCTAACAAAATGTCCCTGTTCTCCAGTTTAAATGCTGACATTCTTTTTGCTTCTGTTGTAAATAGAAAACAGGCTTTTCTCACAGCTTTTAGCCTTAAATTGCTGTTTACGATTCAATAACCTGTCACAGAATCACAGAATCCTGTGAACAAATAATCCCTCCTAACTGTAAACTAAATAAGGAACAATTTTGTTATCATGCTGCTTGCTCCTTGCTGCATCAAACAACACAGTCCTGCACAAAGTGTGACATATGGGGAATATGTGCAAGGCAGTGCCCAGAGGTGTGCACACGGATGACCCTACTGAAGATTTTGTAGCACTTTTGCTGGCCTGTGTCCAACCATCATTTTACCAAGACACATTTTTTCAGGTGGTGTTTTATAGTATAATAGTAAATGGATTTTTTACATAAAGGGCACACTTTGGGTTTGGAAATAAGGAGGCAGAAAATGAACTCACATGAATGACAATCTCTGTCAGGTATTCTATAACGGAGAGTCCTTCACAGATGAGTTCTGACACATCCCACTTGGTTTCTCACAGGCTGATTCTCACACCCTCTCTCCTCCACCTTCCATTTCCCTCAGTTATCCAGAAGCATGGCTCTACCATTTTTAGTTCATAGCTGTAGGAACAAAAACAACCCCCAAAAAAATCCAGATTAAGTGTGACTGCATATTGTGCTTAAACTGTAGCAACACACACAGCCACTTTTCAGTGTTTTTTGACCTGGAGGATTTACAATTAAATTTTCATTATTCCTTCAGGGAGATGGGACACATTTGGGAATTACCACTTTTGTCTTCTCACATCTTCTCCTGGCATTAGCAAAAACATGCTACAGCCAGTATTTGTCCTCAGTTTTTTCACATTTAGAATATGCTGCGACGTGTGAACAGAGCTAGTACCAATCAAACAGCCAGGGATGTGGGCCTCTGGTCTTTATCAGAGGAAATGTGTGTGGTTAGCTCATAGTTGCAGAAGTCAGGTGTAGTAAACCATCAGCTGAGTTGGACAGAGTGGTGTGGAGAATGCCCAGCCTCCTGGGATTTGTTCATTTTTAGCTTCACTTTTTGCTCGGAAGGGTATTTTTGGCATGCTATTTTTTCCTGCAGCTGGGAAATCAGTGTTTTTCTTGGAAGTGCTCTGGTAGTTTTCTTAGTTAGGACAGCCACCCTAGGAATTGATCCTCTTGCAGCCTGCAGGGCAGGTCATGGAGAAGAAGCAGAAGTGCATTTTGCCACTTTTTCATAAGTGAGTAAGCCAGGCACTCTCACCAGCTGTGCTCCAGGGCACATGCCTTCTGCCAGCCTTCACCCCAGCCACTGGGTTTGGCCTGGAAGTGTCAAACTGCTTGTAGTTCAGCAGTTCAGTAATACTGTAAAAAAGTTTTCTTCTCACAGTGACGTCCATGGAACAGCCTAAACACAAGGCTGGATTTTAATTGAGTTCTAAAAGGCAGGGCTTGAATTTGTCATCGACATTCTCATGGAGATGAAACTCCAACAGCTTCAAGATGTCTCTTGTATTACAGACACCTTCCTTCCTTCCTTCCTTCCTTCCTTCCTTCCTTCCTTCCTTCCTTCCTTCCT
>WBND01000017.1:2609311-2645335 GCA_013398595.1 Tychaedon coryphoeus | reverse complement strand
TCCTTCCTTCCTTCCTTCCTTCCTTCCCTCCTTCCTTCCTTCCTTCTGTTCCAGTGAATATATGTTCCTAGCTGAACTTCTGCATTATTTTTTATATATACTATGCAGCAAAATCCCTACAGCCTTTACAAAAAAACATATGTTTTATAATTGTGTATTGTCCATGCATAACCACGTAAGTGGCAATTTTCATTTAAGTCATGTCCAAGATTGATGGGCACCTTTATATTCATCCTGTCTCAGGCAAAAGCATGTTCATTGCATTGCTGCCTGTAGCTGTGGCTTTCATTTCCAAGGTAACATAATTTTTCCTCATGATCCTTGTAAATGGAAGAGTTGTCATTCAAGAAATGACTACATAAAGTTGTGAAAAATCAAGAGTGAAAGCCAGCTCCTCAAACCACAGGCCACAATGTCCTATCTCCCGTGCTGGTTCAGTGTCACCGATACTGAGGTCCTCAGCAAGGTCAGCACACCTTTTCCCTCCTCCTTTGCCCCAAACTTTTATTGCTGAGCGTGGCTTCATGTGGCATGGGATATCCCTTTCATCAATCACCCTGTCTTAGCTGCCCTGGCTTTGCCACCTCCCAATCTCTTGGGCACCTGCAACCTACTCACTGAGGGGGAAGAGCAGAGAAAAAGAGAAAACCTGGATGTTCTGCAAACACGACTCAGCAATAGCCAAAACACTTGTGTGTTATCAACACTGTTTTAGTTACAAGAATCTGAAACACAGCACCATATGGACTGCTACAAAGAAAATTAACTCCATCACAGCCAGACTCAGTACAGGAGTAAAAAGAGAAACTACATTTAAAGAAAACTGTATGGTGCCTAGGTAGGGGTCATCTTTTTGTTCTGAGGTTGCAGAGCATCTCATGTAGCAGGATCCTGACTTCTGTGTTGGGTTGTTACAGACAAAAAGTCATTACATTCACACAGATGAGTTTTTCATCAAGATTTTGACCTCAGAAATTCTCTTTGCTTCACTTGCCATTGAGCACAACTCTGTAAAAGAGAATCAGAGGAGGATTCACAGATGCAACGAAACACAATGCTGTGTTTCTTTATGAGATGAAAGCAGTGTGGGGTGAAAATCAGCAGCAGCCTAGAATATCCATCTGTGCATGCTGGGCATATAGGAGGCTGTCAGGATTCTTCAGCCACAATAGTTTTGCCATTTGTATTTCCAACAGAGATCAACAGCACGCCTTTGAGCTGACAGGGCAAAGGTGCAAGAGAAAGCTGCACCTGTGAGGGGGCCCACCTGTCTTTTCTGCAGGACATGATGAATTTTACTTTATTGTATGAGACCTGTGCTCATTGTGTGAAAAGCCATGGATCAACCAACACAAGTGAAGTCTGAAGGGGAGTCCAGATGGTTGGGAACAAGAAATATAAGAAAGACAGTAAAGTAGCATGAAGTTTGTTGCTATTTAAAAGACCTAACAATTTGTGGGTTTTTGTCACACAAATTGTGTTATTGTTGTCAAACTGTGTGGTGCCACATCCTCCTGCTGTGGTTAGTAAGTGAGAGGAAGCAGTTTCAAGTGTTATCTCCATGGCAGGCAACAACTTAGCTAGCTAAATGTAGTTTACTTCCAGAAGCAGCACTAACCTTGGACATGAAAAGCATTTGTCTGCAATTCCTTTGGTGCTGTCTGCCTCACACAGAGACCCTGAATAGTGTCATTACCAGTAATGAACATGAGGTCTGTACATTGCTCTCTCATTAAGATGCAGGGACACTGCACAGTAACTGTAGTGTAACACTCTTCTCCTTGCAGTAAAACCACAGAAATCCATATCTAAAACAATATGGGTAAAACTAAAGAGAAGTTGAAATGAGATGAACCACTGCAGGATACATGTAGGTCTCAAGAGCTTATTACAGTGTAAGCCCATCCTCCTTTTCTCCCTGTCTCTCTGTGACTTGCACTGCCACCTGCACTCTTCTCGTGGTGAGGTTCCCCATGGCCTGGCTGCTCATCTCGAAAACAGCCCTGTCCCTGGATGGGAAAGTGGGGCAAGGTCATAGTCACTATGTATTTTGTCTTGTAGAAGGCATCTCTTTTAGGATGATGCTACTGGAAGTGGTGACAGAAAAACTGGAGACAGGAAAATCAAAAGAGAAAGAGTGCTGGGATAGAGGGATTGCATGGGCAGATTCACAGCTGTCTGCTGACCTAAAACAAGTTGGTGGATTCAGTGGTTAGTCAATTCTGTGGTGTGCAGATATGAACATATCTGCAGAGATAGGCAGTCTATAGATTTATGTTATTTACAGCAGGTGTTAAAGAATGCAGCATAAACACAACATAAATCTCTACAATTAATGGTTCCATGAAATTATGTGTGTTACCTGCAATCAGCTGAGCGACCCAAGCTACTTCTTTAATTCTGCATGTGGTTTGCTTGCAAAGCTATATGAGGTCTTATCCACAGGCACAAAAATGTGAGGACTTTAGGTATCTTGTTTACAATTATTAAGACTTTATTAATCAAAATAAACAGAAAAAACATTTAGTTGGTCATCTGCATGAAAGGGTAAAGTCAGATAATCTTCCCTTATAAAGGTGACACATCAAAGAAGGTTTTTACTCCTAAGATATTTGCATTATAATGGCCTTGAAATCTGTTCCTTTACCATCTTTCTGTATAGAGTTCACACTGGAATGCCCTTGGAGACATGCCTGTAAGGAGCTGGCCATTTTGCTTTGCCTCCATCACTCTGACCCTGTTGAATTACATGTGTGTTTCCTGGGAGTGGGGTCCTCCATTTTCCTTCTTTGCAGCAGTAGGTGTCCCAGGGGAGCTCCTAGCCTCGAGGTATTCCACAGCTCCATATGTCACCATGGACAGCACAAGCACAGACAGTAAAATGTACAGTTTGATGTAGGCTTGCAGTTTGGTGCTGTAACCAAAGGCGATGACAAATCCAAGTGATTCCCAGAGACGGTAATTTGCAAAGGCAGCCTCCTTGTGTTTCTCAAACAAAATGCCATAGAGTCCTGGGAGGAAGGAAGAAAGGAAGGAAAAACATGTCTTGTGAAGATTAAATCTGCAACCACGTATTTTCTGCAAAGGGAATAAACAGAGCACAATGAGGAAGACAGGCTCTCCCTCATAAATGTCAGAGAAAGGAAAATACAAGCCTTGTCTTAAAAATTGTTGTGCTTCTTTGAATTGTAACAAGCAAAATAACAAAACAAACATGACAAAATAGAGAACACCAGAGAAAAAGGAAACAAAAATGCAAGGAAGGAAGAAAGGATGTGATCTATTGAAGTAAGAGGGCAGGACTTCTTTTTTCAAACTCTTAGCTAAAAAAATCAAGGGGTTTACACTGATGAACAAGTAGGTAAGTAGAAAAAGGAGGCTTTGACATTGTAGAGCCTCCATGCATAACTATTGAGAAGCTCATACCAAATCCTTACAGACTTTCACAACATGGGCCCAGATTTAGTATGCAGACAAGCTATGTCTCTCTGAATCAATCAGGTTTTCAAATTTTCAGCTCCTGGATTTTATTAGCAAATAAAATATCCTCCTTGATGCCTACAGAACTTCCAGGCAGCAACTGGAAAACCTACTTGACATGGAGATTCAGTTCAACTGATCATCCTAATGCAGCTGTGTTCACTGGAAAGCTCCCAATGAGTTCAGCCAGTTGCACACTCACAGCTGGGATCCAGGGAGGGATTCCAGGCTCCAGATCTAGTGAAGCACACAGGGAGGGGGAGAGAGCTTGCTTTCCTCTGGGTGCTGAGCTAGCACCAGCGGTGATAAAGAGCAGGGCATTTGCTCTGACTCAGATGTGGTGTGCACAGAGGGAAGGAGAAGAATATAATGAACTTTGACTCTTTTCTCCACTGGTCTAACAACACATCTCTTTGAAATATGTACACTCAGCCAAAAAGCAAAGAGAAATGTAGACTTCTCTGAAAATCTGAGTAGACTCAACTACCCTTTCAGTTTTGTTAAGAAGGGGGAGACTTTATCTGTATGAAAAAGCTTTTGAAACCTGATGGCTGCAAGAGGACATTTACTGAACTGTTTCAATTTAGACATGATGAAAAATCTGGACAAGTACATCACAAGATGTACTTAGTTCATTAAACTGGCTGAGTGGAGTGTAGATATGATAGTCCTTCATAGTTTTGCCTAATAAATGAACAAGTACAAGTTGTTCATACTAATTTCCTGATATGCTCAGTGTTATCTTCTGTAAAGATATAAGTGAGGCAAATTTAATATAGGAAGGTTTCTGATGCCATGGCAGTTCTATATCTAAAGATCCTGGTTTTCAGCTGGTACATATTTTCTATTTTGAAGTAAATTGCCTGGATGAGCTTCAGAAGGACCTGCTGGGCTGAGCGAGTGGGGAGGCTGTTAGTTCTGAAATTTCACAGTTCACTTCCATGGAAATTACTCTGTTTTTTTGATACTGTTTTTCTATCTGTTCACCTGGTACTAATAGGAGTGAGTATGTAACAGGACTGCTGGAAACTATTTGAGTTTATACAAACAGGGGTTTATAAACTCTTTAGACTCATTGCATCCTTTCTAAAGACACAAGTCAGCCCGGAAAAACTCGGTTTTGCTGTAGTCCACCTGAAAATACTGTGCTACACATTTCTTATGCTCCAGTTTTCATGCCCCAGGATGCAATTTTTGTCAGTGGGTAATATCAGCATCTGTGCTCAAGTCAGATAAGAAAGAACACTACATGCTTTGAAATGAAGTAGCTTTCACTGGAAATAAGTGAGAGCGCCCACACATGAACACAAACAATGTCAGGAAAACTTTCAAAGGTGAAGTGACTCATCCACTGTGAGCCTACATATCCTCTAGGGGGTACTCGAGTATTAAATATCCACAGCAGCACAAAGCAAAGCAAAGAATGCCTTAAGCATGTGGCACTGTGCCGTTTGTGTATTCACTGGTTAATCCACTGAGGCCCAAGCAGCACTCGTGGGATCTTAGCCAAGGAAGGACCACAGACCTTGTAAACCAGTGTTATTTTGGAGGTCTTATCTCACCTCTTAATCTTTGATGCTGGGAATTTTTCATGTGATGTATATCTCTATGAAACTTTTGAAAAGGAGAAGACATTTTGTCCTACATGGATATGTCAAACTGAAGATCCTATTCTGGGTTGCAGCACTGTGGGGTAATGTCACTGCACCTCTCTATTAAGGTATCATGTCATCACTTGATGTTTCACTGTGACAATGGGACAAAGTGAACTTTGTATAATTTTATAAATGAGAACTGTGAAACAGCTGAGTAAGGTACAGACCAAAAAAAAAGACACTGTGCAAGGAAAAAGAACATTTGGGTGTTTTCCAAGCTAACACAAATGTGAAATTTTCACAAGTATCTTGTGGAAATCTGGGAATGGAGATGACCTGATACAGTGTTGTAAATAGAGATTAATCCTGTCACATAGCTGTAGAGCTCACTCACCATCAAGTAAGCATGAAGCATTGTCCACTGTCTTTGCCTCCTCTGGGGGTTTGGAAACTACAGTCACTTCCCAGAACATTCTCCAATCTTAAGCCCTCTGTATTTACCCCTTTTTTCCCTAATGTGGGCCTCAGGTCCAATTTTGTGAGCTGTACAGGGAGGTTGCTGAAGAAACATGCTCCTCAAGGACATCTCAAACACATGTAAATCCTAGAAGAGAGGGTACAAAGCCCAGCTCTTTTCAATGGTGTCCAAGAAAAGTGGGCAAGAGGTGATGGGCATAAATTGAAATACATGAGGTTTCCTCTGAACATCAGGAATTTTTTTTTTACTATGGGGGTGACTGAGCACAGTCACAGGTTACCCAGAGAGTAACCTTCTCTGGAAAATATCAAAGGCTCCCTGGACATGGTCCTGAGTAAGTGGCTGCACCTGTGCGGCCCTGCTTGAGCAAGGGGGTTGAACCACCTGAAGTCCAGAGGTCCTTTCCAACCCTAACCCCACTGTGATTCTGAAAGAAGCACAGCATGTGAGGACAAGGCTTTCTGGATAGATAAAAGCAGGACAAAGGACAGATCCTTTATCCTCGTGGAAGACTAAGATATGGTTCTCAAGAGTGTTAGGAAGAAGCTTGCAGAGCAGATAGACTGTGGCTGAAGAAGCAGGAAATAAATGAACATCTTTACTTAAGAGAGAGCAAATCCTCACTGATGTTCTCCTTCCATGACCCTGAGTATTATCAAGAGCACTGATGTAAAGTTTTTACTTAAGGCAGGAGCATCTAGGTAAGGATTTGAGATGATGAGAGGGAGTCCCTTGATGTGTGTACTAGCTCTCCTCTAGGGGATCTCAGCTGGAGCTGGTGTGGCAGAGAAGAATGCTGGCTGGTCACTCCCTTGTGTGTAGGGCAGGGACTCTACATGAGCTTGAAAGATCACTGTCAGTGCCAGGCTGCCATGTTTCCCATCTGGCTCTCCAGGAGGAACATGACACTTTGTCTAGTGGGTGAGATCTTCTAAGCCTCTGGAACAACCAAAGGGATCAGAGGAAGGGAGGCCAGGACACATAACTTGATGTGTGCCCAGAGGAGCACTTTCCCCTGAAGTGATTTTGTAATGATGTGATGTAATTCCAGCTTAATTTTTTGGCAATGAATTCCATACTTTGCTTATGCAATGTGTGAGAAATACTATTCATTTTGATTTCTATAAAAGCTTCTGCCTGATAACTTTTTCTGGTGCCACTAGTCCTGTTATTAAGAGATATAGTGAATTTCATGTCATTTTCTCCATACAATTAATTACCTTACTAACTGATTTCCATACTCTTGTCTAGGCTAAAGAGTGCTAGCTTTTTAGTCTTCCTTCAAGCAGAAGTGTCCCATGATCTTATTCCTTTTTCTTCCTACTTATGCCTTATCACATTGGATTATAAGTTTTGAAATTGAGTAAATCAGAGCTTTATGAAGTTACTTGGTTGCATAATAATGCTTTTTGTGGTTTTCTCCTACATTTTTTCCCCCAATAACTCCTAACAGACAATTTTCTTCTTCTTTTGTTGCTGATCTGGGAGTTAATTTTTATCCAAAGTGCTCTCCTTTATTGCAAAAGACAGACTAAATGTGTAATTCTTCTCAGTTTCTAAATTACTTTGAAATACTTATACTCCTCTAGAATATTTATTCTGAATACCCGTTACCATATTCTGCAGTATTCTTCTCTCTTCATCTTGGAAAAATCGGTTCAATGAGTATATTGCATTCTTACTCCCAGCTTGTTCTACTTCTTCTGCTTTCCAATGAGTTAACATATGTCTTTGAGATGCTGTCTTAAAGCCACTATCATTGTTATGCAGCATTGTTTCATAGATGCAAACACGCAGACTTTTATATCTCGAGAGAATGCATTTCATTGTCACCAGGACTTACCATTAGTTTGGGTTTGCCAAACAGCATCAGATAGGCCCCAGAGAGCAGGGAACACAAAAAACACAGCAAGCTGCTTGGGATGAGGTTTCCACAGCAGTAGTGCTATTATACAGGCTGTGTTCGTGACTGTGGCTGTTGATTTAGAAAGAAATAAAGAAGAGAATATAGATGCAATTATAATCAGGACAGATTGTGGTAGATTACATTTTTTTGTTCTACCCCCAACAAAAGCACAAGGCTATCTTAAAAATCTTTCTGGTTCATTGAGCTTTGTGCTGCCCGAGTTGATATCACATGAAATACAAGACAATGCAGGCCTTTGACAGTGTCTAATTCATAATTCTGGGCAGTGTCCTGAGCTGAGAGATCCTCAGTGCTGATATGGTTGTAGCCCAAAGGACACGAACCACTGAGTGGGAGAAGCAGCTTCTGAAAGGCTTGCAGTCACCCTGTGAGACATGTGGGAAGGGGGAGCAAACATCCTTCTGCTCTCCCTGCCTTAAATGAGGTGTCCATTTATGGCCCAAGAGGACAATAAAGGATTTCTAGAGGGTCCGGTGGCTTTGGGTCTTTCTTTTAAAAAGTGTTTTGTAAATGAGTCTCAGATTCTTCCCCCCAAAGGTGCACATTCACAGGCTGAGTACAAAGACCAGTAAACAGAATTAAGAGGTTCAGAGGTCTCTCCATTCCCCAAAACACTACAGTTTTGGGGGGGATTTAATTGCTTATTTCTACTATTAGGTGCTGTTTTGGCTTTTTTCTTTAATCTGAGTTTTATAGAATGAGACACACACCTAGATCAGACAGAAGAATCTCTGAGCTAGTGACTGTAACAGAAAGCACTCTAAATTTCTTCTTCCTTGTCCAGGTTTAAAATTTCCTGTGGAGAAAATGCTTAGAATGTCTTGATGCATATTGATTTATTCAGTGATGTTTCTAATAATACGAATTATTGCATTGTGGAAATAAAGTGTTATCTCACTTCAGTATGCATAATGCATAGAGAGGCACAAAAGAAATATTTCCTGGTATTTTTTTTATGCCTCCATGACTCTGTTACTTGTTAGAACAATGTTCTCTGGAGGGGAAGATGTTCTTAAACATACAAACATTTTCTCAAGGCAACATGAAAATCACTATCCCATACACAAGCCCTTAAGTCACTCCAGCCTGACACATGACTTTCTTCTATTTTTCTCCCAATAGAACAAGTAGTAGAAAGGACAGTGGGCCAACCTTTAAAAAGTTGCCTGAAATTTCACTCAAATTTCCAAATTTGTAATTTCCTGAGACTCAGGTCAACAGTGATTTGCTTTCACTCCACAAGAGTGAGGACGTTTCATCCCAGCAGAGAAATCCTTCTTATTATAGTGCAAGTTTCAACATCTGTATTGTAAGATCATTTGTCATTGACTGCATCAGAGCTATAAAGCATCAAAGCTATAGGGCACTTTCTACATAGATAGAGCAGAAGCAGGCTGAACTTATATCACCAGAAAAGTGAATTAAGGCAAAGACAGCAATACAGTGCTTAACTGTGAGCTGAGCTGCTTCTCTTCTCATGAATGAGATTTGATTTTAATTGGTAGCTGACAGCAAGCTATCCCTCTATATGCAAAGGGGGGAGTAGTGGATCTGATTACACGTGGTGATCAGCCATTCAAGAAATCTTTACATACCTAATGCAAACAGAAATTTTCTACCCGTGAACTGGGAGATCTTTCCGAAGAGCAGAGAGCAGAGGGAATTTACAGCTGCAAAGCAGATCATCACGTAGCCAACGTACTGTATCCCCAGGGCACAAGTCACATATACCTGGAAGAGAAGGGAGAGTGGTTCCACATTTTCTTTGATGAAAATATACAGCTAAAGTTCAAGGATCTCAGCCTGAGTGTTTGGTAAATAGCCAGCACGGACAAGACAAAGAGAGCAAGGACAGAGATTTTGTCAACAAGTCCCGGGTGCATTGACATAGCTGGCATTCAGCAGCAACTTTCCTAATCCAGTTCCCAATCTGACTGATGCCATGCAAACAGAGGAATAACAAGCAGATCAAATCTGAGCACTGCTTGCTGTACCGATAAAGCTCCTGGAAGCAGCATTAGGAATTTTCTGCCCTTCCTGTCATAGCCCAAGAGATGAAAATTCACAATTCAGAAGATGGTCATTACAGAGCAGCTCCCAAAAAATGAAGAGGACCTCTTCCATAAGAGCATGCAGTCGTGGAGTGCCCCTTTCAATCCACTCCATCACAGCAACAAGTGCACCCTTCCATCTGATTTATATGCAAGGTTTGAAAGCCTTAAGCATGAAAGAAGCAGCTCAGGAAGGTTGCCCTCTTTCTTTGGGGGCTTTCTCAAAAATGCCTGGGGAACACATCTACTGTGTGTCTAGGTTTGTCAAGAAGCTGGAGGAGCAGAGGTGGTTTTAATAATTTCAATCTGTCAGGGTCTGGACCTGTTGCAGCAGTGACTGGTGAGGGCTTTCAGCCAGCCATGTTGAGGACTTGCCCTCTTACCGTAAAGGTTGTCAAAATAAAATATGTGGAATGTGTGCTGACTTGCATTTATACAAGCTCTAGGGAAACCAGAAGAGGAAGGAAGATATAAAAGCTTTGCTGGCTTCTGGCTTTTCTCCCAGTTTGTTATTTACAACAAGGTGAAGAGTTTGAACCTGTAGCTCTCTGCTGTGGCCTCCACTGGTGAGTGAAGCTTTCTACCGCATTCTTTTAGAGGCTGTTCCAAGGGACATATTTACTGCTGTTTGAAGATGTCACTGAGAGTTCATTCATGTAGAAGTGAGCAGAAATTTTGCAATCTACAAATCATCGTTAAAAACATCTTCATTTGACAAGTAAATATAGATCAGATGAAATAGTAAGATGCAGCGGCACAAAAAAAATCAGACAGAAATAGATTTTCATTTACATCCACACCTTTGTGTAGTCACCAGAAAGAAATCCCTGTTCAAACCCACTGTACATTGTCAGAGGGATTAGAAGACACTGTCTTTTATCTTTTAGATGCCGGAAAGTTGCTAGGAACGTAGACCAAAAGGATGGTGCCTCTAGTTTTTCTTTCTCAGTCTCTGCTTGGTCAGATTTGATCTGGTCCAGAAATATAATAACCAGCAACACAGCTAGCACACCACTAGCTGCAAAAAAAAAAAAAAACAAAACAAAAAGTTCATGAAAAACTGAGGAATGCTGACAGAATGATGGGAAGTCGCTTGCTGCTGTTATTGTTCTGACTTGGTGCTTAGCTCTCTGTGGGATATTTTGGCAGCTGCCTCTGACTCCGCTTCAGCGTAAAGGCCGTTTCTGTATAAACAAGAGGGCCTGATCTACATTCACATCTTCTGCATACAGCTGTGCACTCGCAAATCCCCTCAGCCTAGCTGTGGCTGGCTGCTGTGACAGCCGCAGAGGGCGATGGCTCAGCCTTCCGGGGCAATCCAGGGGCACGGGGCTGGGAGCTGGCCACAAACAGCTCCCTTGGGAGCGATCAGGAGGCTTTAAATCAACAACAGAGAGGAGTATTCACTTCCAGTGCCAAGGTTTTCATGGCTAGAAAGGCTCTTCTTTCTAATACATGGAAAGAAAAATAAATGCTGTCTTGAAACCCAGCATATGTTGTGCCTCTTTTTATTTTTTTCAGCTTAGAACTATGCTTTGAGTATGGAATATGTGCTGTTTTGAAGATGATAGTGAGCAGCTCTAGCTAACTTGAAAAGATGGAAGTTATAGCTTTAAACCCATAATTTCCTAGCAGAAGCAGCATATAAAAAAATATATAGAGTAGTTAATCAGAAAATGATCACGCATGTATCAGTCTAGATTTGTTGCTTGTGTAGTGAATCAAAACTGTTTTTTTTTTTGTTATCAAGAAGATAACCATGTTTCATAATATACGTGAGACAACCATAGATTCACAAGTGATTGCTTCATTACAGATGCAGGGCATGATAATGTTTCCTCACTTATGCTGACTAGAATTCCATCCATGGAAAGAGCTACAGTTCAGAGTAAGATGAGAACCAGGCACCTCTTTCCATCCACTTTGCTTGTTTAATGTGCTCCCATGTTATGTGTATGGATATTGTCTCTCCTGCGAACTTTTAATATCCAAATACATCCCAAGATTTACAATAAATTTCCTCATTTTTTATTACTTATTATTTTTCTTCCAGATCTCCAAGAATTTCTTGAATGTCCTGGTTCCCCACTGTGGCTGAGCTGTAAATCCTTTGTGATTCAAGACATTATTGGTTCTGCCAGTGTTTATTAGTACTTATGGACTAATTGCTGGACTTAAATGGATGAAAGCATGACATCCACATTTTCAGAAGAAATATATGTAACAAATATGTTAAACGAATAAAGAGCAATTAGAGGACAAAATGGTATGGCTTAATAGTGGTTGGTATGAACATAAATAGAAACTTCCACAGTCTTTGAGAAAGTGAAACAGCAGAAGAGTTATCCATTATTGTCTCCGCCCAAGCTGGGCAAAATAAGTATTCAGCCACCAAAGAGAGGACACATTTCAAAAATATCTGTGAATAAAATATTTAGCCATTTACATTCCCTCGAGGTAAGAAAAGACATCTCTTTTATTAAGAGCTTAAAGAAAAACAAAACCCCACTGACACAGGGTCAGGAGACAGCAGGGTTGCATTCACTTTGCATTCACAAAGCCTAAGGGAGTGCTATATATGTTAGTCATCAAATTTAAATTTAAACTTTACAGACAAACATGCCTTTAGCAGAAAATCATCAGCTCCAGTACACTCTGGGAGGAGGGTGGGGGAATATTTTTTACACTTTCCCACCAATTAGGAATGGAGGCTGGGGACAGAGGAAGGGTTTTCTGCAACCCCCTTGTGCACTGAGAGCTGGCTCTGCCTGGATCTCATAGACTGTTGGAGTGTTTGGCAAATTCGATGCTTCTGTCTCAGCACAGAGAGCTCGTCTATGTTCAGAGACTCCAAAGATATTTTGACAGAGCTAAGGTGCACATTGTCTTGCCAGATCCTTTCCTTTATGCAGAGAATAATTTCTTTTGAGCAGGGTACTTTTTGGAACTTTTGTCACTCAGTGAATCCTTGCACATCTATTTTTTTTCTTTTAATGGTGCCAGCGTCCCTGTCTGTAATTCTATTCTAGCCTTGTGCAAGGAAGGTCTATAGCAGCTCTATTACTGAATGGGAGATATGCCATTTTGCCTGTCTGAATTTTGGTCACAGTGCCGGGCTACAGATTTATTCCAGGTGATAAATATGAGGAATATCTTCCTGCTTTAGGTAAAAATGATACAGCTCTGGCATAAAGCATTAGAACTATTTAGGAAGGAGTTCCTTATAGCTCTCACATATCTTATTTTTCTTTAGCAAACTGGATTGAAGGAGAAAGTCAGAAACTTAATCTGCAAAACCATGCTAGATTCCACAGGAACTAGGCTCTCCATCAGTGATACAGGTTAAAGATTGTGTGGATTACTCACCAGTATAGACCCCAAGCAGTGTGTAGATTAAGGAGTTGGAGGGCTTTGCTGAGCCAGTGGTGTTACTGGTATCAGTCAGGCAGTTGTATGCTCCACAGCATCCCAGGTCTTCTTCTGAGATATTCGCTAATTAAGAACAAAAAGAAGGGCAGGTCAGTGAAGGGATCAGGTAAATCCACACTATGTGTAAGGATATAAGGATATAAGGGTATAAGGATATAAAGATATAAGGGTATAAGGGTATAAGGGTATAAGGGTATAAGGGTATAAGGATATAAGGGTATAAGGGTATAAGGATATAAGGATATAAGGAATCCAGTGCTTAGTGATTGGTCCTGGTTTCCAGCCTTTCCTGATTAGAGATATTTAACTTTAGAATTCCAGTTTAACACACAAAAATTTGGTTTAAGACAAACAAAAGAGTCTGAACACTGAACTAAGGGTTACATGAGTACAGAGACTAAAGTTTGAGGCTGAAATCTGAATCAAGCTCAATTTGGAGTATTCAAAGTTGGAATATATATTTTTACCTATTAATCATAATACCTCATGAGACAGGTCTCTAAGTTTACCCCAGCAATGGGCTGAAGAACTTTGGTTCTTACAGCCATCCCACATTTTCCCTCTCCAATTAATTTCTGCATATGTTATAGGAATAGAAACTACCTCAAGGCTTCCCTTTTTTTTTTCTTCTTTTTTTTTCTTTTTTTTTTTTTTATAAATTCAATTTATGATTACTCAGTATCATTATCAGGACTCAGTATCACAGTTTCCCAAGCAGCCTGCTTTTCCTGGCTTTATGATTTTACTACTACCTTTATAACTTTCTAAGAACACACTGGAAGCTAACAGTTCAGCAGGGTTTGGAGTAAGACCTTTGCTTTGTGCAGTTCTGTCATTGTTGTGTAGGGCATATGTCAACCCACAAATACACACTTACTCTCACACACTGTGTCACCAGCACGCTGTGCTCACTTCCTCCAGCACCCTCTTGGTAAAGAATAAATGCTAACCCAAAGTGGAAGCCTGAATAAACTGTCTACTGGAGGAGTTTGATCCAAACCCCACACAATAATTTTAGTGCTTTCACTGCAGAATTTGTCTCTGGTCCAAGCACAATAAAGGGCAATACAGTTGTACCTTGGCTGATTCCTTAAAGAAGAGTTGATCTGTAATTTTTCAATTAAGGTTACTGTGTAACTACTTCTAATGTGTTTTTCCTCATTGCTTCCAATCACAGCTGCTGTGATGTGAATCAGCTGTCTAACCAGCTTCAGAAACAGCTTTAGGTTTAACATAAAATAAAATGTAGTAATGTAAAGAAAATCATTACCTTATTATAGTCACTGGCTACCACTACAGATCTTCAGCAAAAAATGAACAAACAGACCTTCAGCAAAATTACCATATGCAAAAGGTGAGTCACATGAGTGAAGTGTGGAAGTGTGTAGAACAAGTTTTTCATCGGTTCCTGCATCATCTGAAGATGAAGCTGCACATGCAATCAGTTATACACAAGCTGCAAGGCAGAGTTTGCACTCTTTCTCTTGAATTAAAACTGTAATACAGATGTGTGAGGAAGGATGACTCTCTTAATTTACACTGATTATTGCCTTCAACTGTGATATTGCCATATGATGTAACTTCTCCTTGCTCTGTCTGGATGCAGTGATGCAGGCAATACATCCAGAGTAGGTACATATCTGAATTTTATGCATTTTAATTCTCCAGATACATGCTATATCTTTCCTACTGCTCAGTGAAATGATACATTTTAAGTACATGAAAACATGAATGGATACCTTTGCACAAGTCTCAGAGGAGAGAAAAATAATTGCATGACTGGAGATTTTTATCCCCTCGCCCCTGCTAAAAAGTCCCTCTGATTAAAGCTGTGTGTCACTGAGAAGACACAGTAGAGAAACTCATAACTGCTCATCACTGTTGTGACGATGTGCAAGGCCTTTGGCTTTGAGAGCCATTCACAGGAACACAGCACTTTCTGAAATTCTATGTAATAGATAAAAAAATAAGAGCGTCTTTAAAATTTGGAGGAACATCCTCAAAAGTAAAGCTAGGAAGGGATTTGCAAGACCAAAAAATAGTGGTTTATTCCTCTTGTTAAAATTATGTGTGCTGTGAGGCAGAGGAGAGTCAAATGGTTGCAGTCTGTACAAACCCCACAGCTGCAGCACCACCACTGCCCTGCAAGTGGAATCAGAGCTGACAGTCCCTCCTGAGATATCATGTGGCTCTGGGATCAGGTCAGCAGGGCTCCACTGCACCTGAAAAGCTCTGCCAGCATTCTGCTTAATGGTGCTTAGGTTTAAAGGAAGTATGATTCTACATAAGTAGAATCCCACATCCCACCTTGTGACAACTTCTTTGCCATAAATCCAAAGATGCAAAGAATAAAACCTGATGCCAGCTTCCTGACATTCAGCTTTACCCTAGTAGCTATTTGAGAGCCCTTCAGAGGACATACTCTGAACTGAGAGAGGAAAGAGGTAACTTCTTGCTACTCGTAGTTGCAGTGTATATGGAAAGCTCTCTCCATGTCTGGAGAACAGCCCTGCTCTGATTTTGACAGGATGAGGAATGTACAGGAGACTGCAATGATAAGACACCACAGCATTTTGAATCTCTAAGGTGGCACCCAAATATTAATTTATCTTCACAACTACCCTTTCAAAATTGACACCAATTACATGCATGGGAAATGAGGGCACTTCTGCTGAGTGATTTCTTCAAGCTACATTGGCATTTGCTGTCTGAGCTTGAAATACAGCAGAGGAGCCCTGGCACACGGGCTCCTGCCAACAGCCACTGCTATTTCTTCTTGACAGTTCTGAAGAGCACTCATTTTCAGCAAGCACCATCAACCAGTCTGACTCACCTTGAATGCCTAACAGCAAACTAACCCAATGCTACAAGCTTTGCAAAAAGTTGCTTCAGTATTCTGCCTTTTGTTTTAATCCACTTTTAATAGAAGTCAGATGTGAAGGACTGTCACTGCCTGCAGCCTATCTATGCTTTCCAATACAGGGGTAGAATTCAAACAGAATTCAATAGAGTTCTGTTTTTTAGCTATTTGTCTCAACTCTCTTTGTGGCTGATTTTTGAAAGAAAATAGACATTTTCAGAGAGAAATTTATCTCATCTATTTCAGACATGTATCCTCAGGTGAGCTAACTCTCATCTGAAGTGCCTGTTTCCACTGACTGTGACAGCTCAGCTGCAAAAATCTACCTCTTATCTAGAACTAGTTTATGTTTATAGAAAGAAGTGCCAAAATTTTAAATACATATTACCTTTGGTGGAAGATTGGCTAAGTATCAAGGATGAGATAAGATTTCCCCAGATGCCAGAAGACTGAAACACCAGAAAGAAGACCCCAAAGTATTGGTTGATAATGTCTTTTGCATTTTTTCCTGCTTTCTCAGCATACGAAGTGCCAGCAATGGTGAGGTAAGTGCATTTGGCAGACCAGAGTGGTGCTCCTCCTAAGCCCAGGATCACAGAGGTAGGGATTAGTGTGTACCTGCCAAAGAACACTTTATTTAGCATAGTTGTTACCATTAGCATAATAATCATTTGCCCAAAGATCCAGAGGCAAAAGACATCAAAGAAATAGATTTATCCTTTTTATGATACAATAAATCTGTTACATGGAATCAAGAAAAGGCCAGCCTTGTGAAGTTTAGTTGTGCAAGCATATGCAGCTCTGTGCAGGGACTAGGGCTACTGGCTGGAAGGTAGTCTTCACTTCAACTTTTTCAAAAAGAGCCCTAAAAGTCTTTTGACTTTTAAATGAAACTTCTGATTTTTTTTCCCCCCAAAGGGGGATCTCTGCTACAAACATGAGTTAGAGAAGCAGCTTCAGGTGAGTAGATGGATGTATTCATTCTGACTCTGCACATTGTCACCTCTCTGGTCCACCTAGTACTGGATTTATTTATCTCAGTTTGTTGCAAGTAGCACCTTTTGCATCCAACTTTCTGATCTGCAACAGAGTTAGAGCTGGAATGGAGAAGGAAAAGAACTTTGCCCTTACTTATTTTGTTTGAACACAACAGAGAGGGATAAAGTATTTAAATCATACCAGCTAGCATAGAAGTTCCCTAAGGAGAAGGCAATGTAGCAGCACATAGAGATGGCAATGGTCCACTTGCAGCCCAGCTTCTTGATGAGGATTGGAGGGAGGAACATGGAGGATAAAATGAGTGCAGCATACAGAACACTTAGGGAAGCAACACCCAAGCCTTCTTCTGAGTTGAGACTGCTCTGCAGGGACAAAAAAACAATGATTGAGACAAATTTTTATCGCAGATACAAATTACTATGGTGTACAGAGAGAGACTTCAGGCAGAAATAGAGAGAGACAGCATCTCTGGGTATTACTGTCTCATTTCCCTAAAGCACCCTTATTATGGACTTGGAATTTTCTTCAAAATGATAGACCATTTATGAAAACATACAAAATCAGGTGAGGATTGCTCAGATTCAAAGCTTTGGTAAGTAATTCTTTAGATCATTTGATGTTATTTTTTTGAGTTTCTCTTCGAAAGTAAGTTGAATGAAGGATAACCTTTTTCCTTGGCCTTCATTTGTTGTCTCAGGCAGGAATATTCTCAGATTGCATTGCAAGGGCTGACATAGCAATAGTGGGAGATTCTTTGCTTTAAACTACAGGTCTGATAATTTCTAAGATTTTCAGAGGCCAAAGTCCAAATATCCTGGTAGGCTCACAGTGGCCCTTTGTAGTTGGAAGTAATTGATTCACTCACATTTTCTCAAAGAAGGAATAACATTTTACTGATCTAACAAGGTTTTATAATTTTATGCTCAAAATAATTCTCCTCTTGTCTTGATGCTCTGAAAGTTGAAATGAGAAGATCAGTTTGGGAGACCCAGACAAACTTGAAAAATGGGTCCATGCAAACCTAATGAGGTTCAACAAGTCCCAATTCAAGGTGCTACTCCTGGGTCAGGGCAATCCCAGACATGAGTATAGACTGGGAGAAGAGCTCAGAGAGAGTAGCCCTGCAGGGAAGGACTTGATAATTCTGTGGATGAAAAGCTGGAGAACAGCAACAGTGTGTGCTCACAGCCCAGAAGCCAGGGCTGCATCCTGGGCTGCATCAAAATGAGTGTGACCAGAAGGGCAAGGGACGTGACTCTCCCCCTCCACTCTGCTCTGGTGAGGCCCCCTCTGAAGCCCTGCATCCAGTTCTGAGGTCCCCAGTACAGGAAGGACATGGACCTGTAGGAGAGGAGGGCCATGAAGATGATCAGAGGGACTGACCACCTCTCCTAGACAGGCAGAGAGTTGGGATTATTAAGCCAGGAGAGAAGACTCCAGGAAGACCTCATTGCAGCCTTGCAGTATTCAAAGGGCACAGTAAAAAGTGGGGATGTGGCTTTTCACAAGGGCAGATAGTGAAAGGCCTAGAAAGGGCAACAGTTTTAAACTAAAAGAGAGATTTAGGGTAGATATTAGAAAGAAAATCTTTATTGTGAGGGTAGTGAGGCACTGGAACAGGTTGCCCAGAGAGTTTGTGGATAGTTCATCCCTGGATATGTTCAAGCCCAGGCTGGATGGGGCTTTGAGAAACCTGGTCTAGTGGAAGGTGTCCTTGCCCATAGCAGATGATTGGAACGAGATGATCTTTAAGGTCCTTTCCAGCCAAACCATTCTGCAGTTCTGTGCTGCTCAGCAATGTTTTCCTGGTTGTTTTGATTAATAGGTGATATGATTCAGTGTGATTTTGGAAGGGGGACTGGATGCTGAGGGGGAGGCACTGGAGAGTGTTGTAGGGGAATGGAGCTGTCAATGGCTTCATGGAAGAGTTCCCAAGGCTGCAGTGGCTGAGCAGTCTGGCCATGCAGGACCATGGTGGCAGTCATGCAGCACGCTTGGAGGCAACCAGGTACCAGGACAGTGAGGTGAGGACAGTCTCTGTTAGAGCAGTGTCAAGGTGTTTCAGAATTGGAATGGTTGTTTTGTAAACAGGCAAAGAGACTTCCTGATCTCAGAGGTCTTATTTTTGAAACATCACATGCCTGAAGCTACGACTTCAAAAATTAGAAGCCAGGCTTCCAAAATCATATGGTTTTTACTCTCTGGGTTTGTTTTTTTTGTTATTTGTCTGGTTTTTTGTTGGTGGGGTTTTTTTTTTGGGGGGGGGGGCACTTCTGGGTAGTGGAATATTGAAATGAATTATGAAATTTTTTAACATTGCAGTACTTACAGGTTCCCAGATTCACAGAATGTTCAGGGTTGGAAGGGACCCATAGGATCATCAAGTCCACCTCATATGTAAATGGCCTGTATGGGCATTGAACCCACAACCTTGGTGTCATTAGCACCATTCTCTAACCCGCTCTGTCAGATGGTGGGACTGACTTGCAGCTTCTAGGGTTTATCTTTCCCTGCCTCATTAGTCTCCCCAACTCATAGTATCTCCATCCAGTTTAACTGTTTTTGCAGAGCAGCCCTGAGTTCAGAATCTGACTCTGCCAGCAAAGAAAAGCTGTTCAAGGAGAGAAGAGAGATGTATGGAACAAGGAGGGACCTCCTCCTGAAATGAGGTCAACCCCTTGTTACAGCAAACAAGTTCATCATGTTATGTATCAAGTTCCACCTTTAAGGCATACAGATTCCCACTCCAGTGGGAAAATTCAATCCAGTTGATCATGATCATATGTTAATATCCTTCCTAAAGTTGCTCATCAATGTCTCCTATTCATTTATCAGCCATTAGACCAGCAGAGCCTTCTAGACTGAGAAGTTTCTCCTTGTGTTTATCTACTCAGAAGCATTCATAGACAGCAATAATAACACTCAGCCTTTTATTTTGGATAAACAAGTGAGCTCCAATAGTAACCTGATTATTCAAGTCATTCTAGAAACCTATCTCTTCTACTATGTTTTAGAATTTTAATGCCAGTGCAAGCCACAACTGCCTTATTAAAAAATAATGTTTTTTTACTATTATGTTATATCATGATCCTAGAAATTACTGTATTATTTTATACTTACATTATTTTATGGTTTGGGTATAATTTTAATTATTTACATTGCTATACAATAATAATTATTATAAAATCATAGCAATTTAGAAATATTAAAGAAAAACCCTTTCCAGAAAGAGAATTTATTTTCCATTTTGCAATATCTTCTTTTGAGAAAAGTCATCTCAGGTTAATTTTGTTTTCTGTTTCCATTGAAACAAGTTTTGTGGATCTAAAGTAGGAGCATGACACAAGTATGCAAGCTATTTGAGAAACACTAGGATAAAAGATTTAGTAAATGCTGTGGATCTGGGTGAGGAATATTAACCTGCAGCAAGTTAATATCCTAACCCACCTCATTAAAAATACTGTGCATGCCTTCCTCAGAGAGACCATGGAAAGACTGATGTGTTTCACACTACCAGTTGGCCTGGTGCCCTTCCAGACCAAGCATCCTGATAACCAATGGGAGATGCCCCACTTACCTGTAGACTCTGGAGTCCTCCATAAGCCGTAAAGAGAAGCAAAAATCCGAAAGAAATGACCAAAACATTCTTAAGATTCCTTTCCATGTTGATTCATAGAAGACAAAAGGTCTGCCAGTAGGCAGAGCTGATCCAATTATTCCAGGGGATGATTTGAGTTGGAGAAAAACAGCTTATGCCTTGTTGAAAAACGTCACTTTTTTCTGTGTTTGTAGAGAAGAGAGTTGTTAATTATTTGAAGACTGGCCAGTGAACTTTACTTTTAGTAGTACTGAAAGCTCCTGATGGAATTGTTACTCATTCACCTGCTGTGACTTGGGTAATAGCCAGCAGTCCTAAGGGCATCTATCATGTTTTATTAGAGAGGTATATAAGTCTCTTGCAATATTTGCACCTATTTGAATATTGAAGTCATATATTATATTGCTCTCCACAATGATCAGCACAGAAGAAAAAAATTGCAAGCTGTGAAATCGCTTTCTGTCATAAAGATACACAAAGGACACAAATATCCACAAAGGACAAAGATTAAACACTGTACTGAAACCTGTATCAGGCCTATTGCTTAACTGTGGTTACAAAAGCCTGCTAAGAAATGAGATTGGGCTACAGCTCTGCCTGCATACACCAGCTCCATAACTGCAGCACAGAATCCCAAGGCTGCTGGATGCTTGGCAAGCAGGACAGCCTTCATTTGTGGGGAACCTTGGGGCTTTGATCCCTCAAGCTTACCAAGTCATACTCATGAGAGTGATTGTTCCCAGTCAGAAGTCCATAAAAAGGAAGGTTGATTGAGCAGATAAAAGAAAAAGCAAGTTCCCCTCCCCTTCTCTGACCCTAAGACTGGCAGGGTGAACTTCCTGCATCTGTGGCAGAGGAAGAATTTGAACCTGGGAGCAAAGTTGAATCCAAAAATGTCCATGCTATGATGGAAACCAGTCTGTAGAGTGTCCACAGTGCCCACTGGGAACTCACAGCTAAGACTTAGTCTAAATCCCACTAGATGGCACAATTTTGCTTCCCACGGGGACATTCGCAGGTGAGGGGAGGAAGCTCTAAAGCATAAATTCATTTAAAACATTTAAGAGGTCACAGTCAGTTTCTGCTTTGGAGGACATTGCATTATGTGCCTTTTCATTTTCTTCTTTTGTCTTATAATCTTCTTGAATGAAATAATGCAGAAAACATAATCTTTTAATTCTCTATTGTTACTGGTACTTCTATGTTGCAAGTCTAGATAGTGGCTTTTTATTTTACAGGCTACTATGCTCAGCATGCAGAGTCCTTGAATGAGATCACAATGCTGCTCTTGCTTGGCAGTGTTTGTAAGCCTCTACAAGGAGCTGAGACCAAACTGGTGGTACTTTCCCCCATCTTTTCAGGTTTAGGGATCCTTGCAATTTTCACACTACAATATTTTGGAAAAAAATTACATCTGGTGAGAACATGCTTGTTTCTGTTTTGGACCCCTTAGAAACAGTCTGCAAAATTCTAGGAATTTGCAGTCACAGGTCTAAAACAACTGGAAAAAATACTGATAATAAAATATATAAGAATAATGCTTACCCTCAACAAAAGGACAATTAATACCCTTTCCAGCACAAGCAAGAACTAGGAATAGTGCAAAGAGCACTATTTATTTTAGTTCTCTTTGTTGACTTTAACAGTAATAACAAGAAAGCTTCAAAAAATCAGCATTAACTGGACACTATTTATAAAATGCAGTGTTGGACAGGTTATCTGATCAGCACTTCTGCCCTGGAGGAATTCCTAACTCCTAATTCATCACATCATCTCAGCAGCATAATATTGGAGAGCATATGGGAGATAGTGGTAATTTGTGTGTGTAGGGTTTTTTTTCTCTTCTTTCCACTGATCAAAGACATTCAGCCTGTTCCACATCCCTTGCCCAGAGCTTTGGGTTATCCAGCTGACTGGCCCCAAGCCCCTCCTTAGGAATGTGCAGAGTCTTTACCAAAGAGATCTGATAGGCCAAGGATCTTTTCCTTTGGTACCAGGCAGCTAAAGCTCCAGCAGGCCTGCTGTGTATCACCCTTGACACTTCTTTCATTCTTTCTGCCAGTCCAAGATTAAGTGAGCCTCAGGAGCTATGTGCTGTATTTGGGGATTAGGTTTCACACAGAAGACTGCAGCCACCAAATGAAAACTACTTGCAGAGCACAATCATAAACACAGGAGATAGAAGAGGCTGGTTAAATTTATTACTCCATCCCTCAAGTGATAACAATTGTTTTAACCGATTTATTTTCTCAGGGTAAATGAGGCCAGTCTTTGCTCAAAAGATTATAGCACCAGAGGCTAATCTTTGGGGGCTTTTGTGCTTCATAATTATCATTTCCCTATTTACTCTATTCTAGGCAAATTTAATGTTTAGGTAGTAATTTTAACAATAACAGAAGAAAGCCCCACAACACACAGGATACTCTTCATAGGATTTTCTGTCTTGAGAGGCTTTTAATTGATTATTTCCTCTGTGGTACACAGTATCCCTTGAATCTATCTGTAGAAAGGATGACTGCCTACACAGCATTTCCTCTCGTGCTGTGAAAACCTCAGCATGTTACTTTCTTATTCTCCTCCTCCTTTACCTGTGTTTGTGCCCTGCTCATTTTGGATTTGAAGCAGGTGTGACTAAATATGACCTGTCTTGCAAAGCCCAGCCATTTCTGACAGGGGCATTGGAAAATACTTGTTGAGAGAAGGTCACAACCTGAAAGTGAGGTAACAGTGAACTGAATAGATCAAGCAAGAAAAGCTGTTTTCTTCCAAGAAGGCGATTGTAAGGGAGGTGCCAGTCAGTGACTGCACTTTGCCCATGAAGTTGGAGCAAAATAATTTTTGTTGTGTCAAAGGCTCAAGAATTGTAAGTTGCTCCTGTTTGTCTACAAAGGTTTGAACATCTCACCCTTCTTCAGTATTTCAGGTCTCATTCCCAAATTTCCTGTATTTCCCATCTCTTTCAAATACTTCTCTCCTACCATGCAAAACATCCACAGGTACTGTCCTTTCATGTCTTCTCCTAGGATTCCCTCTGCATGCATAGCTGTATAGACATGAGTATGCCACTTCTGTCTGAATCCTACCTGCTGATATTCTCTGTCTTTCTCTGGAGGAACCAAACTGTCTATCTAAATCTTCCCTTATGTCCTTGATGTATGCCATCCTTCCTTCTTCATTCCTGCTTTGCTGTTCCCTAGCCATGACCCTGCCTCTGTCTCTCTGCTTCTCCCTTCTTAGCTCATCTCCTGAGTGCCAGCAGACCTTTTGATTCTTGAGGGACTGGCTTGAAAACTGCAGGCTGTGTTCCTGTTTCACAGGCTATTGCACTACTCTCAGCCTCACTGGCTGTAGGTTGTCTCTCTCCCCGCCTTTAACACCGCTCTTGATTTCTCACGAGCTCCATTTCCTCCAGCTCCACTCCCTACTCCTTAAGGAAGAGGAGAAGAGACACTTTGTCTTCTGGGTTGGGAGACAGGTCATGGTAGAAAGGGAACAGAAGGTAAAAAGATCCTAGAGGGTACAGGTTTGAATGAAATTGACTTTTTTTCCTTAGGGCCATGTAGGAGACTTTCTCGTAGGACACTTCTCTGCTCTGTTGAATGCAGCTGTCCAGATAACCAGTATTGTCTTTATAATAAGGACAGAACTCAGTTTAGGACAGGATAATGTGATGCCAATCCAGACTCACTCATAAATTTTTATGATCTGGAGAAACAGTTCCTTTACGTGTTGGACTTCTTATAGCTGTTACTCACCTTCTGAGATTTGCATCGCTTTTGGCTGGAGTTTTCAATGCATGAACACATCTATGAGAGTGTTCACAGACACTAATTCTAGCCTAGGGAGAAATTCAAGCATTTTGAAGGTAAGACACTGCCCTGAAGAGCAGCCAACCAAAGTAACATTCTACCTCCTTAAAGTGTTGCCTGAGCACTGACATAGTACTTGTGCCTAGTCCTGCATTTTCGATGTTTCAGAATAGATGAAGTAATCCCATTTCTAAGCCTAAACCAGGGACTGTGACTCAGTTGGTAAAACTTAACACCCTGCTAAGATAAACATGCCACTGTTGTGATCTGTGCTTTTATAATGAATGGGTAGGGAGGCAGATCCTGCATATGAACAATGGACTTTTGTATGGCAGTGGCTCTGAAGCCTTAAGAGTCATTTACTGGAAACTGCCTGACTGCTTACTGGTTGTTCACATGAGCATGCATGAGAAATTCCTTGCACACACCCATGATGTGGGCTGGGAGGATGGGACTCCATCAGCAACTCAAATGATATACATTTTCACCTTTTCTCTTTTGTTCAGAGATGGTA
This sequence comes from Tychaedon coryphoeus, assembly GCA_013398595.1. Lineage (NCBI taxonomy): Eukaryota > Metazoa > Chordata > Aves > Passeriformes > Muscicapidae > Tychaedon > Tychaedon coryphoeus. The sequence continues at coordinate 2,620,595 of WBND01000017.1, read as the reverse complement.
GATCATGATTTTAATGCCCACTATAAAGCTTGCTCAAAAAAAGGTCTGTAGTGATCAGTCAGCATGCCCTTATTGTTGAAAGGCTATCACTAAGATTTATGATGAATTTATCAGCCAGTGGAAATAAAAAGAAGAGAAGAGAATGGGGCTTGATCCCAGAGAGCAGGGATGCTTAAAGGCTTATTGGTGTTTATGTCATGGAATGTGGAGGTTCTCACCTCTGATGCCTTCTACCTTTCTTTTGTCTGTTGGTTGCACCCATGACTGGACACTGACATAAGGGGAATATTCACAGCCTATTTACCACCCACTTGCCATCAACGTAAATATCTATATAAAGATATCTAAGAAAAAAGAGAAAGTAGTCTCTTCTGAAAGCCTCACTTTTGCTTTCCTTCTCTGAATATACTACAGCTGCACGTAAGAGCAAGAGCTACCAAGCAGAAGTGCAAGCAGGGAATCTTGAGAGTGAAATATTAGAAAAAGCAGCTGTACAGGCTTGTATGAGAGAAAGGTGCTGTTATGGACAAAATAGAATCTCTGTTAGAGTTAATCAGAATAGGCAATCCTGCAGAAAATTTTAATGATAAAATTTCCTCCCTATTCCAGTAGATATGATCAGATGCTTGGGGCAGGTTTTACAGGATTTTCTTACCTGTTTTACATGTCCTTTTCTGTGACATAAAATATGGGGAAACTACATAACATTCCCCTAGGGTGACAGAGAGTCTCTCCCAGGTCTGAACAATAGACACTTTGCCAGTGTGGATAAATCATGCAGCCATACAGGATATTGTTTCTCTAGCAACTGTCCCTGACACTTTTCCCCCCACCTGTGGCCCTGCCCTCTCCCTCCAATCACTGGCCCATTAGTCTGCATATCCTTGCATTCAAACAAATCGAATTACCTTTTCCAGTAGTTTACTGTACCTTGAAATTGTGAAGCTATGATAGACTTCCCTGGAAACAGGTACCGGCGTCCAGCTGGAAACGTCTTGATGGTTGCTGCCCTGAACGAGCTCTGTGCTTCTAAACTTGCACTGATCTTTACAGAAACTGCCCCAATATGCTCAAGAGAGTTGCAAAACTCCTATATCATCCTTGTTTTGAAATTCTTCATCATTTTTGTCAGTCCTTATGTGAAACTAGAGCCAAGAAGCTAAAAGTATGTAGGAAGACAGGTCACATGCAACTCCACCTCTTGCTTATCATCTGAAAAGAGTAATTGCTATTTTATTTGTGCTCTTGTTGGCATAATCACATGAAATGGTTTTTTTCCACCAAACTGGTCCCACTTCCAGAGAAGTACTAAGAAGTTCCTTATCAGTCACTCCATTCATTTCACAGAAGCTGTTTCATAACTTCAGGATGGTGGAGACTATCCACTATACCACAGTATGATGGGCACACTGTGAGGACTTGAAGGTGAAAAGTTCCTTTGTCATTTAGCAGTACCACAGGAATAGTCACTGCATACAGAGAGCTTCAGCCTGCATTGTATATGGAAAGTCATTCTTCTTGGGTTTTTTCCTATTAAAAGTCACTGATGGAGCATGTTCCATCATCCCCTGCAATCACTGGAAGGCTGCCTGCTTTGGCAACAGTTGCTTCATCCCTTCATACTCCCCTGGATGGATGTCCTTGGCTTTCCCACATAAGAGAACTAAAGTTTGGTGAAGTTAGCTTAAACAGGAGGCTAAAGAGTTCTTAGCATTGTAGGGAAGCTGTGAAGAAATGTTGAGGAAAAACTTTCAGAGCAGTGGGCAGGAAATCTAGAAGCAGTATCTAGTTCCTAACAGATATTGCTAATTTCAATAGGCTCTTTGTGAGAAAAGACATTTCGATTCTATTTGCTGGATTCCCTAAGGCAAACAGACAGATCAGAATGGACTGAATATGTCTGTAGCTACTTTTAAAAAATCAGTATGATTAATTGTCAAAAATTACAAAAATTATGCTAAACATAGATTCCTCCATGCCATACCTCTGGAGGTATAGTAGTTTTAATTATTCAGCGTTAAAGTCAGGCTTAATTAAGTTTTATCTTAAATATTCTCTTTCAGAGATAGCTTTTTAAGTGACTATGAGTGTTTTTCTTATACAGACAAATAGGAAGAAATCAGAGTACACTAATGAAAATTCCACTGTCTTTTTTTGTGAGATCTCCTCTCTGCAAGAGAGGTGGAAAGAGGGAGTAAAACCATACCACATGGAGGAGGAGCACCAGGGAGTTTACTGGAGCAGTTAGAGAAAAGCAAACAAACTAGTGGCCTGCTTTTCTGATTACCAAATACTTAAACAATCAAAATCTTCATGTCCTGTTTAAATCTTCAAAGGAAGATATACTTTTCTATGTCTCTATTTCTTTCACACTTCTCTATTAAAAGAGCAGAATGCACACGAAGAGACTTTCAGTAAACATAAAAAATCCATGCTACAAAAACGTGCAATGAATGGCAATTGATTTTGACTTTCGTAATGAGTTAGTTTTGCTTTGTTTGTAAATATGCCAAATTCTCCCTGCTACTGTCACTTTCTTGAAGCTGAACCTTTGTTGAGCCTAATGTCTATTTTAACCTATTGCCCCTGGGACAGCTGCGGTTCCTTTGATCAGCATGGAATTTAGGCAGTGCAGGGTGCATGGGCCATTTCTCCAGAAGGCATTCCTACAGTGGAGAGAAATGATAAAAAAAAGTGGGACTTTAGCATGAATCCAGCTATTCATGGTGGCTTTGGCAGGAACTGGAGCTGTAATGAGACATGGTTTGGTATGTACTGGTACAGACTATAACCTAGCTGTCTGTTGTGCAGAATCCCTCTGCAGAGATGAAAACCCAGCCAGGAGAAGTAATCTGTTTCTTGTCCTTGGCATTGCTATTGGTGAATCACCAGGACCTTAATCCCAGGGGCTTGGTTTTGCAACAAGAAGAGCTCAAACCTGTCTTTAGGTTGCAAGAATTCTTTTACCTTTTAGAAGTCAAGGTCCTGATATGGGCTTTTGATTAATTATACTTTTAAATCTTTCTCCTTTCTATTTATGTTTTGAGTGTGGGTGCAGAATTTCAATGGAGATTGGCTTCTGCTAAGAGTTCTTTGGCAGCATAAGTAATGCAAACCTCAGAGAAATAGATTAAATATTGCAGCCGAAAGAGTTTGCTGAAATTACAATTCAGAATAAGTAGAAATCCTTTAATTTCAGCTTTTAAACAGAAGTAGGGCTCTCCAGAGATGTAATCTATGAGGCATGTCAAAGGTTTTTGACATTTGAAATAATAGCCCCAGTACTGAAAAGAGGCTGTCAGTTTGTAACTTTGTGCTTTTCCTCCCTGCAAATGTGAGTTATTTCTTTTATCCCTCAATACGTAACCAGTATATTGTTGTTTGCAGCTGCTTGAATTTAGTAGATGAGAATCAATAAATGAACCATTTACTGACTGTGAAATTGACTTTTATAATTGAGACCCTGCTGGAAATACATGTATATAAAAATCAAAGTGCATTGTGTCGTTCGTTCGCAACAGATCCAAAAGCAGAATTTTTGGACAAAAGTTATAGAATCACATGAATCCTGGAGGAATGTGCCACTAGACATCAGCTAGTCCTGCCTCCCACTCCAAGCTGAGCTGACACCAGCACTGGGTCAGATCAGCCATGTGGCCTGGACTGAAGCTGGTGTTCCTGTCCCAAGGACTTCTCTCCATGGACAGTTCTGCTGATGAGATTATTCCCAGGGCAGGAAGCTCTGCTGCTGAGACATTTCCTAGAAACACAAGTGACCATCTTGCTCAGACACCAGATGCTTACAGAGAGAGCCTGCTGTTTCACAGGCTGTGTGGGTACCTTTGTAGCCTCACACAGCAAGTAGTACAGAGTGGCCTCTACTTGTTAGAATAGACTGTAGTGCAAAATTAGACTTATAGCCACAAATTGTGCCTTAGTCTTCATTTTGGGTTCATACCTTCAATCATTTTGCAAGTAATGAGCTAGTGCAAATTTCTATGTTAAAATAACTTCTTCTTTGGAGGACTGAGAATTCTGATCTAGATTGAGATTTAGAAAACCTATTGTTAGATTTTGTGGAGTTTATATACTTTTTAAATATAGTTGACAGCAGACCCTTTCTCTTGAGTGGAGCAGTCTGATGCTCCAAACTCTACAGGATTTTATGACTCCTTTAAGAATTCAGAGGCTCGGTTTGACTTGCTACTCAGGTGTGATCCTTCTGTCTGGTTGAACTCCTTCCACCAGATCAAATCTCAGGTATTGAACTTTTTTAGCACCTTGTCTCAGTAACTTCCTTGGACTTGCTCAGTGTACTAATTTTCCTCAGTGATTGCTTCCATATTTATTCACATGTTGCCAGTCTCACCTTTGTCATGGCTGATCTCTCTTTTACCTTGCTTATTTTATCATCTTTGGTCCTCCAGCCTCTGAGCCATGAGTCGATAAAGGGAACATAGGAATGCAGTTGACGTGTCAACCTTAACCTGGAAACCTGCTTCTTCAGCATCTGACTCTGTTTGACAAAAATCAGGCATTGCAATTTGCCAAAGGGAGCTCTGCCTCTGACTTTTCGCTTTCACTAAGAACTTTCTCTGAAGACTTTAGTATCACAAAGTGTATAAAATGAAAAGGAAAAGAAAAAAAGAAAAAAAACCCTGCCTTCTAAAGGCTCAAAGGCTCTGTTAGAAGTTCATTGCCAGATACTTTATGAAAAAGGAAGCCAGATATCATATTAAAAAGTGCAAAGTCAGCACAAGTATCCAAGAGGCCCGATACAGCTTTGAAAGGATAGGGGTTTGTGGGTGGCTAATATGTAGGTACTGTGTCATGACATTCTGAGCTTGTATGCATTTACTACTCTGGCACCTAATACAGAAAACTCTTTATAAACTGGGGCCAGAACAATCAAGTGACCCAATTTTTATCTAATGTGGATCAGCCATTGAGTTTAAAAACCCAGGGAGATATTTGGCAATTTGGTAAGATGGAATACTTTTTTATTTGTGTATGACTGCTAAAATTGTGCTGTATTTAGAAAACAGGTGATCAAACAGCATTTTTTGAGTCTGTTTTTCCCCAGGAGAGAGAATGTAGGTACCAAGGAGAAAAGTGGAAAGAGAAAAAGAAATGTGACCTGTGACCTAAAGAGCTCCCCTAGTTCACATGTCTGTCCTACTGCAGTAACATTGTTACCAATGTCATTTTTTAAACATTTGTCTAATCTCTCTCTAAACATGAACAAGTAGGAAGTTGGTATGGGCCTCCCTTGTCAAGCTATTTCAAACCTTTACTCTTACAACCTTCTTTTAATAGATAATTTTTGTCATTCTTCCTTCTGTATGAATCAGATACTGGGACCTCACAAATGCCCGGCAGAACAGAGAGGTAAAAAGTCTGACATAGCTTGACACTTTCCTTAATTTTTCCCCATCAGTTTCTGAAGACAAATGTGATCTTTACTCTTCCCCTGTCTCCAGAAAAAACTGGAAAGAGAGATGGTAATATGCAAAATTTAAGGGCAGATAACTAAACGCACAGGTGGAAAGAACTGTCTTAGTGGAACAAACCATGTGAAATAAGTGTTACTGGAAAATCATTTAACAGACCTGCATATGGAAGCATGAAAAGAAGCACAAAGGGCATTTCTTGTCATGAAATGTCAGTGGTAAATTAGGAATATAGAAGTTAGTGTTCTTGATGTTTTATAGAAGTCAATGCTATTGATGCTGGCAAACACTTCATCTAGAAAAACAGGTTTTATTTTTGCTTGTTTAAACATAATTTCTCTCTTCTTATCAGGACAGCCAAACTTCAGAATAAAAATATGCAGAAAATCCAATTTAGTCTCTAATTTTCAGATGAACCTTCGAAAAGCAGTTTAGTCTGCATTGAAAACATGCACAGGATTCCCACAATCCACCTTTTAACAAGATCCATGTGTTTGCTCTATAAGCAAATCCTCTTTTCCTCCGTGGCAAGTTGAAGTTTTCAATTTGTTTCCTAGTTTTCTGCACCATGTAGTCTCTCATGTGTTATCCTGTATTTGCACCACATGGCCACTCTCCAGGAGAACTGCAGGGAGTAGTGCAGAGGAAATCCCAAGACTCAGTGCTGGGCAGAAAGGAGCCCAGTGCTGCCCTGTTTTGCAGTACTGACCATTTCCAGGCACTGAACTTCCCTCTGCAGAGGGAAGGCACGTTGGGCCAGTGGGAATCTGATGGGATCTGAGCCCTGAGGCTGGGCAGCAATGCTTGGCACAGCACAATCAATAATGCCTCAAATACATCCTCACACAAACTTCTCCTCCTCAGAACCTGTATCTATTGCGTTGGGCAGCCCTGCCTACCTAGACAGCATTGGGCTTTCAGTGGCTCACAAGAAAGTCACTGCTCAATGAAGTCATCAAATTTTTAAGTTTTCTCCTAATGAGAACTTCAACAATCAGAGGAGCGTTTAACACCCAGTGCTAAGAGTATAAATTGTTGTACGACTTCTGCTTATCCTTCTGACAAAACAGTGAGGAAATCTCTACAAGTAATTGTGTTCATCAGTACTCAAGGTCTAGTTTACCCAAATTTCCTGCTCTCAGATATCTACGGCTGCTTTATAAGCAAATAAAATACAAATGATTTCTTCATGCCACATATATTAAATCCTTCTGGTAATTACACACTGTAATCTTTCTCATATGCTTACTCAGATGCTCCCCAATGTCAATTTTTACTGATTGCCCCTTTGCACAGATCTGCACACACATTTTGGGTATTTGTGCTATGCAACCCAGTAGGTACAGAGTGCTTGAATTGGGCTGTACACCACCAAGTGCACAAAGTCATACGTGGTGCTTCCTCTCTGCACCTCCTGAAAGTCAATGGATGGCTGGGAAGCTGTATTGCTGACTGATGAGCTGTTACTGTCCATGGAGAGGCACAGCTTTCAGAGGGAAATCTAGTGATTCCAGTAAGTTTGTAATAAGAGGAAAGTAATCTAGGATTGTTTTCAGTCTCAAAGTCCACATCTGTACTCATGTGAACTCGTGTACTTTCACTGAAGTCAGTGAGTCTAGGCTGATTTACCATAGCTGAGCACTGCCTGGATGTAATTAATCTGTGGGGTTTGGGGTTTTTTCTGCCTAATCTGGCATCCACTGCAAGCCAAAGCACATTAATGAGACTGTATGAATTGCCTGTAAAAGCAGGCATATCTTCTTGCCTTGCTGGTGAGTGCACAGGAGTGCTGTGTTCCTAGTCTGGTCAAAATGATTCAAAGGGTAAACCGTTCTCTCCTTTTATATTTGACAGGAAAACATAGGACAGGTGAAATAGCAATTTTTTTTTTTTAATTTCTGGTGACTTAGAAACAGATCCACAGACAAACAAAAGGCTTTGCAAGCCTCTGGAATCACTCTTACAGTGTTTGGGAGAGAAAACCTAGAGGTGGTCCCTGTTCCTTGTTTTCCTTTTTCACGTTAACCACCACACACCACAAAACATGGGATCCAGTATCCAGTCTGCCTCTTTCCTGCTTCCCCAAGGAGTGAAAATCTGCATCACTGGCTTACAAAACCATCCACATGTTTACTGTTGCCCCTCTGAGTAATGCGTGGCAGGGGCGGATCACAGGGCCCATAAACTGGCAGGAGGTGAGTGATACGGGCTTGAGGCTGCAGGAAGAAGAGCAAATGGAATTTGTTTCTCTCAGACTGTATTATGCACATCTCAGCATACCTGGGTAAAGTCCCTCTGAGGAGACAGGCCCTATGGGAAGCATTCCCCAGTCTCTTACTGCTAATTATAGGTGTAATCTTCTAACTGCTGCCATCTGGGAAGTGAGACTATTTAAAGTACTTTAAGACTCTCTAGCTCTGTAAGGCACTATGTAAAATCAGGTCCTATCCTGTTTGACAAAGACTGGGCTACATTATCCATACATTTCACTGACTGTTGGGTGGGACTTAGGTTTTAAAAATTCCTGGTGTCTTTTTACAGATATAATTTGAAATCTGAAATTATTGCTTCTTCTCTTCGACTTTGCTTCACTACACTGCTGAACTATCAAATATCTGAGTGTTGTGAACTGGGATTACTTTTTTCCCCCATCCTAAACCCCTCCAGAATTCCAATATGCTGAGTTTGAAGAATACTGATTGTCAACACAGGAAAAAAAACAAACCCTTTTTTTGGACACATCACATGCAATCCCAGCCAACACATGCTGAAGAAAAAGGCAAGAAGATGAGGTGGGGATGGTAGAGAGGTTTAGACAGAAAGAGATATAGAGAGCAAAATAAGTAAATAAAATAAACAAACAAACAAAAAAGACTGAGGAGCCATGTGCTTGCTATCTACAAATAATCACACTGCGGGGAAAGATTTATGCAGGTTAAAAGACAGAGATGCAAGATCAAATAACTATAAAGTAGCCAGAACTAAAAAGAGGTTGTATATAAGCAAGCTGTCAAATCATCTGGGGAAAAAAATTCTGGGGTGTTTTACAGAGCAAATGACTAGGGAGAAGCCCAGATAATTTTAAAAATAATGGCATCAATTTACCAAAGTGACAAATGGCACCTGTCAGACTGAATTCAGTAACCCAAGATGTCCTGCTTAGCCCTGTATCAGCTTTTCAGTAAAAGCATTGTGAGGTTTATTTTCTCCCAGGGACAAAATACGCATTCTAATTGTTGCTCGAGATGCAAACTAAGACATTCAGGTTTAATGTATGTTATTCATTCAGGATTGCATATTCATGTAGGAAGATACTGTTCTAGCAACTGATAAGCTGGAGGAGGGTCTGTACTGCTTTGAGCACCAGAATGTCTGAATTATTTTTCAGTGCCATCCATTCTCAATGCTCATGAAAGTCCAATACTGATTCTGTACACTCAAAATTATAACCAGAATCCTTGCTGCTAATATCATCATTTTGTCTTCAAGGCAGTAAGATTTCAAGAATCAGAACTATAAGATGTCATTTAACTCCTAATTTTGGAGATACAAGTTTCATTTTTATAGTTATGAGGGTAACAGCTCACTGTGTTTTTCAAAATGAGAGCTGAGATCCTTGTACATAATTCTGGAAACTAGGACTTCACAAAAATACCAAATAGCATGACAGAAAAAGAGAGAGAGAGGGTAAAAAAAGCCTTTATCAGCATGCCACTTCTTTTTCCAGACAAATTCATAAACCAAACCAATCTCTCCAGGAAGTATTCTGGTGTCATGTGTACTTTTACAACCCATCCTTGTTGGCAGTGGATATGGAGGAAAAAGCAGGGACATGGAGGTGAAAGGTCAAAGGAGTACTGGTTTCTTGTGGGACCAGAGATCAAGAAGGGCACAAAGGTGAGAGGTTTCCACATGAAATCTCCATTCTTGGAGTCACCCAGGCCTGATTTTGCCTGAAGAAGAGAGGAAACTATCCTTTAAGAAATCAGGAAAACTTGTGTCTGGAGGAAGTATAATGAAGAAAGCAAGTTTTTTGGAACCACCTATGACTTTAAATATTTGTTTTTAGTAAACCAGACCCAACTGCCACCAGTGCAGTCTGGAAACAAAGGCATTCCTATTTCCAAGTAGCCTTGCCAGGCTGACACTCCTCAGCTACTTGGAGAACTAAAAGTAGCAATGCTGGAAACTCCCCAGTTCTGGACATCATGTTCCAGTTAACAAAAATCAGCCTGACACTCCTGGCCATGTCCAAAGAATTGGGGGGCCTGAACACAGAGTTCAGGTCAATTAATGAAACATAACATTGCATGCCTTCTTGACCTTTCAGAGCTGCAATGAGTTTGCCAAACAGGAAAGAGTAGGAATGAAACAGAACGGGTAATTCAGAAACCCTCTGGTACAATCTGCTGCTGCCTTGCACCTCCAGGCTCATTTCAGGTCTCTTGGCAGAAGAACTCATGAGTGTCAGCACATTTCCAGGGGTGAGAGCAGAATCCTGCATAACCTGCTCCACCACTTCTGCCTGTGTGAATTAAAAGAATGTGGTGTTTTATCCCCAGTCCACACTGACAGAAATGTGTATCTCTATGTGCCTCTGACACTTGCCTGTCCTGGCTGGGTTGTGGACCAAAAGCCACAGCTTGTGAGTGATGACTGAAGTAAGGACATCAGAACAGCTGTTCAGGCTCAGGCCTGGGGTCCTTCTGCCCCACAGTTTGTTCTCTGACTGTCCCATAGGCAGTGACAGGTGGAGGAATAAGGTTGGAGCAAGACGATTCAATGCTCTTCTCTTCCAGTACTGAGAGGTTTTCAGATTATTTTTGAGTCTGACACAGTACTTTTTTTCAATCCCCCTCTGGTTACCTTACTGATCTCTTTTAGCCGCCCAAAAGGAAAAAAAAGTGCTTTTGTTCCTCAAAACTGTGTTAACATAATGGTGTTTGTTTTTTTCTTCCTGGTTTATTCTCTATGGTTTTCCCAATAGTTCTGAATACTGGATTTACTTTTGTTGCTGCTAATCCAGCACAGAGTTTATAAAATACGCCTGGATCACCTGTCCCAGCCAGGCTCCCTCCCACTTCTCTTGGACTTGCTGGCTGGTGAAGCATGGGAAACTGAAAAGTCTTTGACTTAGAGGAAGGAGCACTCAACAACAGCTAAAACATCCATGTGTTACTAACATTTTTCTCCCTCTGAACCAAAATCACAGCACTGTATCAACTACTAGGAATAAAATTGACGCTATCCCAGATCAAACCAGGACAGGAGGAAAACCCATGACTGGGCAGCACAGATTTTACCCTCACGTGCTTTGAACTCACCTGGTCCCCCTTCAGGCTTTCCCCTAGCAAGGCATACTTGTCTGAGCAGGGCCTGGGGAAGCCACAGGAAGAAAGGGAGAAGCAGCTGTGCCTGGAGGTGGGAAGGCAGCCATTGCTGTGCAAGCTGGAGGGCAGCATCCAATTTTCCTTCCAGCTGCCTGTCCTGTGACTGCATCATACTTCATTGCCAGCTGGGGTTAAACCCTGACACTGCCTTTGCTTTTCTCTCAGAAGACTCCTGAGGAAACACAGGCAGCAAAATGGAGAGAGTGAGGTACATGAATAGTACAAGGAGGTAATCTGGTGGCTGCTGAGGGCAGGATGACTTTTCCCAGCACCTGGTGAAAGCTGCTGCCATTGCCCCTTACCCCTGGCCTGGGCACATCACTCTGCCCAGTGTTTGCACAAAGCTGCACTTGGGAACACAAATCTGTCCCTTGGGAACAGACACAGCCAGTGAAGCCTATGCCAGTGAGACAGCAGCTGTCTGGATCTGTGCTCTTTTTTTTT